>CACRSC010000031.1:1160657-1265321 GCA_902651635.1 Mastigamoeba balamuthi
GAAAACTGTGAATGGAATTGCAATGCCCCATAGAATGTCGTCGATGGACCGGACTGCCTGTGCCCGCATCATCGCCTGTGTGTAGGCCTCTGCCTGGTAGATGACAGGGTCGTGTCCGAGGTCCTGGTCCCTCGTCATGCCCTTGCAACAGCCCTGGCAGCAACTGTTGTGGGAGCTGCTGTCCTCGTCCCCATGGGATGCGTCCCCATGGTCGTCCTCGTCCCCTGAGCTGCTGCTGCTGCTGTCCTTGCTCTCAGAGTCGTCGTCATCCGCAATGACCAGCCGACGTCTTTTGTTGGGCTCCGAGTTCGTGCTCATGGGAATAACCAGTGCCGGTGCTGCAGTGCTCGGAAAAGCACTGTCTTTGCATTTTTCGGCTATGCCGTTTCCGACGGGAAAAACGGACGTCGTCCCCTCAGGGCCTGTAGGTGCCCCCTTGGCTGCTGCCTCGTCGTCGTCATCGTCCGAGTCTGTACGGGAGGTCTCGTAGTCGGAATCCACCGGCTCCTCCCTCAGACTGGCCAACTCCTCCTCGATGTCGTGCTGAGCCTTCTGCAGCTCGGACTTACAGCAAGCTCTCTCGGCAGCACGACGGTCCTGCTTCTCCTTCTGGAGCTGTCTCTCTGCATCGCCCACCTCCATCGCCTAGGTGTGCACGCACTGATGCCCAGTAATGCGTGGGGTGGGGGCAGGAAGCCCCTGGGGGGGTTGAGAGACTCGAGGACTAAGGGAAGAAGAAGGAGTGATGATGTATTGATTTGTATTCATGTGGTGACGAGAGGGTGGGAGGGGAAATGCTATTCCTTTGCCTAGGGGGTGCAGTCCCCCCTTGGCATCAAAATGGTCAGACGGTTCCCGAACCTTCGTACTCTGGTCCTGTGCGACAATTACAGCAGTGTCAGACAGAAGACAATTGCTGCCATCTCGAGCTTGAAGTTGCTCTGATCTCTGGCACTGGCATGCTGAGACGCAGTGAGGGGATTCACGAGCCTATTGGCCTCCTGTCGCAACCTGTGGGAGCTAGCACTGCCGTTCTCAGCTTTCACAGATTGGGATCTCAAGATGATTGGGCTACTAATCCAGAGACTCAACCTATCAGGAACCTGTGTTACTCACAAGGAGCTGAAGGCGGCTTCCAAGTCTCTCAGCAATGCTCTGCAGCTCCAGTTCTCAGGCTGTACAATAGGAGCCTCGGGCCTACGTGCAATTGCTCACGATTGTCCCCATCTGCTATCGCTGTCCATTGGGGAGCCCATCAGTATCAAGACTCTCAAGATGCTCGAAGACCCCTCTGTGCTTCCCAGGCTGATTCATCTTGATGTAGACCAGTACAGTGATCTGAGAGATGAGTGGGAGCACATGGAAAGTGACCTCAGACGTCGCCATATTCGTCTCTCATCCTCAGAGTGGGTTGTGAACACCGAGGACAACTTCAGCCTCTCCAAGCAGTTCTCGTGGGATGGAGTGCACTGGGCGCGAATCAACGACAGGCTCTCAAATCACCCTGAGAGTTTTGATTAGCCACCCTACCCTCGACCCTCTATAATCGAACAGGATTTGGCTACGACCTCAGCTCATCTGTTGAATCCACCACTTCAATTTCGGCATTGATTGTGAGGCTTGTGATCTGTGGTTGTGACAGCCTCTGTTGGTGCTGAATCCCAGGACATTTTGGTGGAAGAGTTTGAAGGAAGCTCTCACCAACACGCAGTCAATTGTCCACTCGCGATCGTTGTTGACATCTCAGTTAAACTGCTGGAGCACTTTGAGTCGGAGACTCCTGTGGTAGATGTGCAGTGCTCCGGCAACTATTCGTAGCGCCTTGTGCTTGAGAAGGTCGTCGCACTTGCACATGAGCTTGAGTTTGCTGAGCGACGGAGGCAACTGCCTGCACAGGTCCAGCCCGAGGACGCGGTCGAGGTTCTCGTCCTCGCAGAACAGTGTCAGGGTACGCACGAGGTCGCTCCGGCCGAGCGCCCGCATCAGCCTCGTGGGCAACGGCGTGTCGGGCCCCAGGTCCATGCCCAGCTTCTGGATGAAGCACTGGCTGTTCATCAGCGACAGATACTCGCCCTCCGATATGTCGCGGACCGAGTCCAGGAACACGCTGAGAGAGCAGAACCTCCTGTCCTCCCACTCGGACCTCGCGTTGAACACGTCGAACGACATGCACTGCACGAGGTCCGCCACGGTGCACCCCCATATGCACACGGACCGCAGCCTCGAGGAGCACGTGCGTATGAGGTAATTGAGGCTCGAGAACAGCACGGCCTCCTGCTCCGCCGAGCGGGCGACGCCACGCAGATTGAGCGAAATGCTGCGCAGAGTGCCGGCGCAGGTTCTGGCCAGTGCCTGGAGGTGGCTCCCCTGCACGGCGCAGTAGTACCTCGCGTCGAAGTGCTGCAGCTCGGAGCACATGGGGAGCGAGAGGAGCAGGTCGAAGCCCTCGACACGGCCAACGCTGAGCTTCTCAAGCCGCACAGACGAACCCTCGAGAACAGCCCTGGAGTCCTCTGTCAGGACGTACGTGCCCTCTCCCTTGAGGCAGAGCTCGCGCAGTGTCGTGCAGCAGGCGATCTCTCGTGCGATGGGAGGGGTGATTGAGAAGTGGGCCTCCGCGTAGATGGTGTTGAACTCTACGCGCGTCAGGCCCGGGCACAGCTGCAGCAACTCGGCCATCTTGTCCTCGCACACAGAGTCACCCCTTGGAGCCGCGAGTTACTCTGTGCACGCGCTGGGGGGACGGACGGTTACCTGCAGAGGCAGTCGGGCATCTCGAGCTGCGTCAGCGAGGGCAGCTTCTTCTTGACGGCGAACTTCTTGTACTGCAGCCCGCGGCAGCCGCAGCACGACTTGAGCGCCCGCAGCCGCCCGAAGGTGTGCAGCAGCGACGGGTGGTTGAGCCCCGTGACGTCGAGGTCCTCGAGCACGGGGCTCATGGCGCCCAGCAGGACCGCGAAGCCGACCTCGCGCGAGAGCATGTGGCCCACGCCCTCGTAGCCGCCGCGAGCCTCGAGCTCCTCGGTGATGTCGATCCGCGAGACCTCGCGCAGCGCGGGCACGGGCGCGAGGCCGCAGCACGAGGCCAGCAGCACGTGCAGCGCCGAGAGGTCCGTGATCTTCAAGTCGAGCCTCTCGAGCCTCTGCAGCGGCCCCGTGGCCATCGCGCAGTCCGCGAGCCCCAGCAGCGCTGCCGTGTCGACGCCGCTGCCGGGGCCGTCGACGCGCAGCTCCACGAGCGACTGCCCCAGCGCCGAGCACAGCGCCCGCAGCGCGTCGTGGGCCTCCTCCAGCACGCGCAGGCCCAGGCGCCGCAGGCCCGGCATCGTCGCGAGCGCCGCCAGGGCCTCGGGGCCCAGCGCGTGCGCGTCGTCGGCGCCCAGGACGGTCAGCACGTGCAGCGACGCCAGCGACTCGCGCAGGGCCGCCGACGAGGCCAGCTCGGCGACGCACGACGCGAGGCCGTCGTCGGGGGCGTCGTAGTGCAGCGCGGGCGCGAGGTCGACGCGCTCGGCGGGCCGCAGGGAGAGGGCGAACGAGCGCACAGAGGAGAGCGTGCAGGGGACGGAGACGTGGCGCCAGAGGCGGGGGTCCGAGCTGAGGCCGTGGCACGCGCGGCAGGTGCGCGAGAAGGAGCACAGCGAGCGGTGGTCGAGCAGCGACAGCAGCGAGACGCACAGGTCGCGGGGGAGCAGAGAGAACATCGGAGGGCAGTTTTATTGGGTGTGTGTGTGTGATACGTACACGTCGTTGCGGTCGGTCGTCGCGATTCAAAAATCTAGATCTACAGGCATGCCCACGCAGAATTGGACTGCTGGACCAACCAAGGATCACCCCGTCAGGGCACACTGGCCACGTGTTTAAGATGCGCAGTACGCGCAAAAATGCCGCCCCAGGGCAACAGCGAGGCGGTAGTACTGAGCTGTTAGTTCAATTGACTGGCTCGCTCTTTTGGCGGATCTGTCCCTCAGTGCTTCTTGTGGCGGCTGACGATGCAGTCGTAGAGCGCCGGGAACAGGATGGGGCCGATGGTCATCAGCTCGTACCACGGGGGGCAGGCGATGCTCCTCCTGCGGGCGAGCGTCGCGGCGACGAGCCTGCGCGCCACGTCGTCGGGCTGCATCATCGAGAAGCCGTGGGCGGCGGCCCCCGAGGCCGAGCTCGCGTTGGCCCCCAGCGACCTGCCCTGCGCGTCGAGCCTCGACACGCCCGTCGCCATCTCCGTGGCCACGAACCCGGGCAGCCCGACCGTCACGCTCACGCCCATCGCTGCCCCCGGACCGCGATCGTTAGGGAATCGCGAATCCAAGAAATTCGGATTCAAGATTCAATTCAGTTGGCTCACGGGCAAACTCGAAGCGGATGTTGTCGAACAGCGTCTTGACGGCGGCCTTGGAGGCCGCGTACCAGCACCTGCGCGCGCGGGGCAGCAGCGCAGACATGCTCGAGACGACGAGGACCCTGCCGCGGGCCCTGGCCAGCGCCTGCGCCGCCTCCTCTGCCGTCCACGCGGGGCCGAAGAGGTTGACGTTCATGATCATGGCCGAGGCCTCGGGCTTGGTCTCGGCAAACTCAAAGTCCATGCTGACGCCCGCGATCAGCGCCAGCACGTCGATGGCGCCCGACCCGAACTCCGCGGCACGGCGCGCGAGGTCGAGGCACTGGTCGCGCTGCGTCACGTCGGCGACGACCTCGAGCACGTCGGCGGCGCCCAGCGCGCGGCAGTCGACCGCCGACTCGGCGAGGCGGTCCGCGCGCCGGTCGCTGATCACGAGCCGCGCCCCGTTGCGCGCCGCGAGGCGCGCCACCTCCCTGCCGATGCCGCTCGCGGCGCCAGTCACGACAACAACCTGTGAAGCGACGTGGCAGCAAAAAAACCGGGGGGAGAGGCGTCAGAGAGACGACAGACTCGGCGGGGAAGCCGGGGGGGAGAGAGAGAGCGGGCGGACCTTGCCGCGGAGGGTGGTGAAGTCGGCGGCGGGGGTGAGGCGAGGGTAGACGATCGCCGCGAGGACGAGAGCGAGGAGGCCGAGGCACGACAGCAGGAGCAGCATCTCTCGGCACGCGTTTGGGAGGGTTTTTTTTCTGTGCCGTGACAGATTTTTCCGCGATATCACTGAGAATCTGGGGATTGTCTTCGGACTTTTCCGGGCCCGAACCGCCAGTTTTCGCAAAGCTGCAAAAATTGCTCTCCGTCTCTCTCCGTCGACTCATTTACACCACCGAATGCGGAGCTCCTGGACCGCCCTCACGCACCACCTGTTCTACATCCTGCTCTCGTTCGCCGGCGCCCTCGTGGTCACGGCCTCTGCGGTGGGGCTGCTGACCCTCGGCGACCTGCAGCTGTGCCGCACCGACTACAATGTCACCGAGATCAAGGTCACGGCAGTGCAGTGCTGCGGCAGCTGGGGCGTCTGCCACGAGTGCCTCGTCTCGACCTCGACGCTCTCTGTGCGCTCGGTGCACGGCAGCGCGCGCTTTGCCGAGCGCGTCATCGGTGTCGTGGGCCCCGAGGGCTCCACGGGTCCCTGCTGGATTAACTGCGACGCCAAGAACTACACCGTCGTCATGCGCTTCTCGAACCACGGCCCCATGGGCGCGGCGACGAGCTCCGTGCTCCTCTTCCTCGCCGTCGGGTGCACTGTCGGCGGCATCTACGGCCTGTGGAGAACAAATGCCGACAGGGCGTCCCGCAGAAAGGCCAAGCAGCAGGAGAAGAAGAAGCTCGAGAAACACCGCAAGCAGGTCGTCGCCATGCGGGCCTTCGCCTCGGGCCTTCACGCGCGGCTCGGCGCGGACAGCCCGCTCCGCCTGATCGATTACTCGACTGTCCGCGGCATTTGCCTGCTGTGCACAAATTCCGACGATCTCGCCCCTTTCCCGCGCCACGCCGGAGAGTTGCAGCAGACGACCAGCATCGTGTGACGCCCCTCTCCCCACCGGCGGCCGCGCGCGTCTTTTCTTCGCCGGTCCCGGTCGCGCTGTGTACATCCCTCTGTATTTCGCGTCTTTTGTAAAATCGCATTCAGCTCTTGGCTCAGGTGGCTGTGTGCGTGCCTCCTCTTATCGACAACTTATGCGGGGTCCCCCTACGTTGTGTGCTTGCTTGCGCCTGTGCGTCTGACAATAGTCCCGGGGGGAGGGCACAAGGAGCCCGCCCCCGCTTCAGAACGTCGTCCTGGAGAAGGACACGCGCAGCGGTGTGCTGCCGATTCTGTAGTCGTGCAGCGCCACGAGGGCGAGTATGGCCGTCTCGACCGACGGCATCTCGACGAGCGCCATTCTGCGGTCCTTGGGGAAGAACCTCGACCTCACGGGCTCGCCGTGCGCGGCGAACAGCGCCTCGAGCTCCTCCTGCGAGGCCGTCGCCGCGATGTTGCTCACGTGCAGCACCCTCGACGGCGGGCAGATGTGCTGGAAGTTCTTGGACCCGCGGATCTTGTACCTGTGCAGCGTCGACTGGCTGTAGTCGCGCGTCAGGTCCTGCCCGGGCTCCGACGACTCGCGCGGCATCATGATCTGCGCGTGCCGCGAGTAGTTGATGCTGATCTGGCGCCCGTGCAGCGGCGCCTTCTGCAGGTTCTGCATCGCCTGGTCCGCCTGCATGTTGTCGAACATCTGCACGAGCGCCGTGTCCTTCTTGTTGAACAGGATCTTCACCCTCTGCACGTCGCCGTAGACGCCGAACAGCGTGAACAGCTGGTCGCACGTGATCTTCTGCTCGCACATGCGCCCCCCATCCCCCCGTCCGTCGCCGCGTGAGACCCACCCCCGCAGAGAGCACAGAGCAAGATGCCGGAGCACACCTCTGGGTCGAGGTTGGAGACGATGAGCACGACCCTGTCGGCGGCAAACGGCGACACGATGCCCGCCGGCGCGACGATGGGCCCCACGTGCATGCCGCCCGTCGCCATCGCCTGCTGGTGCGCAGCCCACACGCCCACAAACGGCCCCGCCATCGCCGAGCCCGCGCCCCTCGGCTGCACCGCCGCGAGCTGCCCGACCTGCCCGCCGAGCGCCAGCTGCGGCTGCAGCGCCGTCGCGACGGCCACCGCCGGGTCGATGAACTGCGGCGGCTGCACAGCCAC
This sequence comes from Mastigamoeba balamuthi, assembly GCA_902651635.1. Classification (NCBI taxonomy): domain Eukaryota; phylum Evosea; order Mastigamoebida; family Mastigamoebidae; genus Mastigamoeba; species Mastigamoeba balamuthi. Next base: position 1,167,746 of record CACRSC010000031.1, read on the forward strand.
CTGGGGCGCCGCCTGCATCTGGAGCGCCACCTGCTGCGCCGCCCCGTCGGCAAACTGCCTCTGCTGCGCGGCCATCAGCGCCTGCTGCTGCATCAGGCTGATGGCCGCCGGCGAGGCTGCCGGGGCCGGGTTGAGCGTGTAGTCGCGGGACCTGTCGGTCGACGACACGCGGAGCTCCTGGAGGTTGCTGAAGTGTATGCGCATGTGGCAGACGCCGGGGTAGATCGAGACGTTGTCCAGGCCGGCCTTGGCGGCGCTGGCGGCCTCGACGCTGGCGAGCTCCACGAGCGCCTGGAACCCGCGCTTGGTGAAGATGACGATGCGCAGCACGGGCCCGAAGCGCGAGAACAGCGTGTGCAGCAGGTCCAGCGTCACCGTGTAGTGCATGTTCATCACCGCCACGAGCAGCACGCGGCTCGGCTGCTCCGCCGCCGCCGCGTGGTCTGTGTTGTCCGCCGCCTGCCCCGACGACGCGCGCGAGGTGATCTCCTGGTGGTTGGAGAACTGCAGGTACACGGGCTTCCCTCTGCGTGCGTGCGTGCCAGACAGACAGCCGTGCGGTCAAAAACGGAATAGGAATAGGCGGAGAAACGCAGGACAGTGCAGACCTGATGGTGGCCATGTTGGGGGAGACGTTGTAGTACGTCACGAGGCCGATGGCGGACTCGAGGCTGTCCATCTGGATGAAGGCCTGGTGCTTTGTTTGCTGAAAACGGGCAAGCCGGCGGGGCCGACGCTTCAGAAAACGACGTGCGCGGGGTTTAAAAGACGTGCCGGCGGGCGGGCGCTGATGAAAAGCGTGTTGGTGATGCCGCCGAACGCGCTGCAGACAGCCCTGACCTCGTCCTCGGTGGCGTCCGCGGGAATGTTGCTGGCCAGAGGAGAGGGGCAGGGGAGAGAGGACCACAGCAGCAACGCGGTGGCCGCCAGAAAAATCAGTCGAGGGGACAGGGCCACGCTCGGTCCGCCCCCCCCTCCCGCCGGGGGAGGAGGGAGAGGGGGGTGGACGGGAGGGTCGAGGGTCCACGCGCACCGCATGTGGACGACCTTGGAGGGGTCCTTGGGGTCCGTCTTTGCCTTCTTGGGGTCCGAGGCTATCGGCGCCCCGGGCATCTCGAGCCCGCGCTTCATGGCGATCTGCGCCCACGGGACCGCAGGGCGGGCGGAGAGCGTGCGTGCAAGTGCGGTTGCATACGCGTGGGTGATGATCAAAGAGGTTAGAGGAGAAGGAAAGAGGCGAGGTGGAAGGTGGGGGGAAAGAACAGTTGAGGAGCGAAGCGGTTGAAGAGCTGGAGACGGAGGTGGTCCGAAGGGGGACGAGTGGGGGAAGGTGGCGCTGAGAGAGGTGTCTGGAAGCGCTGGACGCCGCGAGGGGGAGGGGTCACAGAGCGGAGTGCGTGTTGTGTGCCCTAACGCCGAACCCACAAGAAAATTCTTGTGAGATTTTCCCAACGGACAAATCGCTGGAAATATCATGATATTCTCTGCCCAGTTCCCGTTCACTTACAATTTCCCCCGGCGGCTTCGTGTCTTCAAGCTTTATCTCTGTTACTGTCCCTTACGTTCAAAAATGCCAGGGTGCTCACTGCGCTGGTGCGACGTCCATCGGGACGGGTGCCGCTGACTCTGCTCCGGCAGCTGCCACAGCGGGCGCGGGGTTCTGGTGAGCCTCCTCGAGCTTCTTCTGCTCGCCCTGGGCCCCTGCACCCTCGGTGCTGTCGATGAACGGCACCAGGAACTCGTTGATCTGCGCGTACGTGCGCAGCTTCTTGCCCTCGGGCGAGAAGAACCACTTGTCCGACTTGCCCGGCGCCCCTGCCCTCGGCACCCACTCGACCCTCCACCCCTCGGGCAGCGCCATCCTCTGCATCCCCGGCGTCGTTATCACAACCCTCCCGTCGATGACCGTCGTCGACGACCCGCTGCCGCCGCCGCCGTCCGCCGCCGCCTTGGGCGCCCCCGCGCCCGCCGATGCCGCCCTCTTGGCGGACCTCGGCGCGTCCCCCAGCGCCTGCGCGTCCTCCTGCCTCTGCCGCGCGCGCTCTGTCGGCGGGTTGCCGTGCGCCCCGTGCACCCCGCGCGGCGCCGGCGACCCGGGGGCCGCCGCCGACGACGCCGACGCCGGCGGGGCCGTGGGGTCGCCGTCCGAGAACGTCCCCGCCGCGGGGTCGTAGAAGAACGACCAGAAGAAGTAGTCGGGGCCCAGCGCGGCGAAGGCCGAGCCGTCGCCCTGCAGGTCCGCGCGGCGGGCCACGACGGCCTTGCCGCGCAGCCACGCCACGGGGGCCTCGAACCTGTCGCGCGACGGGAACACCTCGCGCTCGTGGCGCGCGTGGCGGGTGTTGGCCGCCGCGGCGACGGCCTCGAAGCTGAGCGCGTCGCGCGCGCGGTAGACCCACTCGCCCGTCAGCGAGCGGCCGGCCGCCGGCGTCTCGTACAGCGCGACGATGCGCGCGATGTACGGCGCGGCGCCCGCGGTCGCCGAGACGTAGGCGTGCTCTCCGATGCTGTAGGTGGTCTCGCCGATGCGCACCGAGGCGTAGTCGGTGCGCAGGGGCTCGCTGGCCCAGGCGCAATCTGCTGCTTCGGCCATCGCCAGCGGGGCGCGGGGGAGATATTCTGCGGAGAGAAATATCCGCGACGGGAAGAGATCTGGGTATCTTTCATCGGCGGTGTACCATTTTTCGCGTCAGGCGATGGGGGAGTGTGGGTGGTCTTCCTGGGCGCTGGCACTGCTCCTGGCCCGGGTGGCGTCGTCGGGCGTGACGACGCACCTCATCGCTGAGAAGACCGTGTACTGGGTACGGTGCCAGCCGCTGGGGCCCTGAGTTGGGTTTGGTGGGGCCACCAGGAGGCGGCACGGAAGGGGCAAGGGCGTCGGTTGCCGCACAACTCCTGACGCCCCCCACTCCCCCGACCGAACGCAGTACGGCGGCGAGGGGTGCCCGACGTGCACGACCTACAACATGTCGTCGAGCTACGCGTGCTCCAACGGAATGTCCGCAGGCGTCTTTTCCGTTTTCCTCGCACCGGCACTGCGCGGGGGGACACGGGGGGCGTGGCCTCACAGCGCGGTGCCCTGGCGACCAGCGGCGCGTGGATGGACGGCCTCAAGGAGTTCAGGGACCCGCTCCCAGACCTCCCCGTGAACGTCCTCGGCCTCGAGGCCCTCGTCACCGGCGTCTTCAACTGCGACGTCTACAAGGAGCAGTCGCAGGTCTCTTCAGCCCCTCCCCTGCAGCGTCTTGCCCCCCAAGCGATGACACCGCATTTGCCTGCCCTGCAGTTGATGCTGCTGCTCCAGAGGACAGCGATCAGCGACTCGGTGCCGCTGCCTGACACGGGCGGCTGCGTCTGCGCCAACTGCGGCACCACAGTGCGCCGCTGGCCGATTCAGGTTTTTGTTGGCTGACGGCCCCCTGTGCGGCCCTCCCTCTCTCGAGGTCCACATCAAGGCCGACGGGTGGTTCGAGTACAACGTCGGCGGCATCAACAGGCTGCGGGCGATCCCCTCGTTCAGCTTCATCTGCCTGAGCTCCGTGACGATCAGGGTCGAGTACGAGATCAGTGCGTCTGCCCTGCCCCTGTCCTCCCTGCCGCGGGTCCGTCTGACGCACCAAACGCTCGCAGGGCCACCTGTGGTCACGAGTGTGTCGCCCCAGTGCGGCCCTGTCGACGGCGGCACTGTGGTGACCGTCAGGGGAGAGAACATACCCAGAAACAGGCCGCTCTACTGCTCCTTCGACTCGATAGTGGGCGCGTGCAGACGCTTCTCTCCCCTCCCAGCGGCCTGGTCGCTGACGGGGGCTGTGCCTCCTCGCAGTGCCCGCGAAGCTTGTGCACGGCAAAAACGACACCATCACGTGCCCGACGCCGCCGTCGCAGGCAGTGGGCGACAAGGTGGTGGGCATCCGCTACGACGACAACGATGCCCTGCTCCCTGTACTGCGCCAGCTCAGCCCCAGCTTGCAGCGAGGGGGAGGAGACACCCACACAGCGTCGCGTGTGCAGGTGGGGCCAGCGAGCGCTCTTGGGGCCATGGACGTCAACAAGTTCTTCTATCACTGTGACAATGCCCAGCGATCGATCGCCTCTTCTCACCCGACTCGTCTCGCGCGCCTGTAGTGCCCACGAAGCTGAAGAGGGTGGTGCCCGACAGCACTCCGCCGTCGCAGAAGCAGGAGCTGTCAATATACGGCGACAACATCTTCGAGTGCGGTGCCCAGGCGCTCTGCAGGTTCACCGACGTGGCCCACAATAAGACCGTGCTGGAGAACGCCTCGTGCGCGCTCGCTCACCCCCTCCGCCACATGTCCCCTCACGGTCTCTCCCATCTTGGCAGCATCGCCAACGTCCACAACTCCTACGTCTTCTGCACCGCTCCGGCATGGGCAGCAGACGACTCGAACAGCTACCGCGTCTTGCTGGACGTGTCGCTGAACGGCCAGCAGTTCTCAGACACCCTCAGGTTTGAGTACAAGAAGAGTGAGAGCAGCCAGATTGTGTGGGGGGATTCTCAACGAACTCGGCAGTCACCGTGGCGCTGAGCCGCGAGGAGTGGATGATCATCGGTGCATGCGCCACTGCGTTCATCATTATCCTAGCGCTGATTGCTGCGTGGCTGAGACACCGCCATCACATGGACGGCTACCAGAAGCTCAGAGGTGGCTCGCCCTTCGTGCCATCAGGGCATCTCTCCTAACAGCATTGGCAGACGGCAACTACGAAATCGACTTCAACGAGGTGAGGACGGGGCCGCGGATAGGCAAGGGAACGTTCGGCGAAGTTTTCAAGGGGACGTGGCGAGGCGCGGTCATCGCCATCAAGAAGCTCCCCGCGAACCAGCTCTCCGAGGTTTTCCTGAACGAGTTCCTCAGAGAGATCACGCTGATGAAGTCTCTGCGGCACCCCAACGTGCTGCAGTTCCTCGGCAGCTGCCTAGAGCCCCCGAACATCTGCATTGTGATCGAGTACATGGGCCGCGGGTCCCTGTACTCAATCCTGCACAACCCCCTGGAGATATGGGACTGGCCCATGCTGCTCAACACGCTGTGCGACGCCTCGAGGGGCGTGCTCTACCTGCACACATCGAGGCCGCCGATCATCCACCGCGACCTCAAGACCCACAACCTGCTCGTAGACGAGAACTGGAAGGTCAAAGTGTGTGACTTTGGCCTCTCCACCATCATGGAGCAGGCCTCCCAGACGATGACGGCCTGCGGGACCCCGTGCTGGGTACCCAACCCCCTCCTCTTTTCTTTATTCCCGTGTGGCGCCTAAATTTGTTGTTTAGACAGCGCCCGAGGTCCTCAAGCATCTGCACTACACGGAGAAGGCCGACGTTTACTGTGAGCTTCCAAATTGTCGGACCTACCACTGACACCACTCGCGCAGCGTTCGGCATCGTCATGTGGGAGTGTCTGACGCGGAAGGACCCGTATTTCGGAATGCCGCCATTCAAAGTCATCTTCGCTGTCGGCAACGAGGGCCTGCGCCCACCGCTACCGCCTTTCACGCCGACAGAGTACATGCAGCTCGCGAGGGACTGCTGGGACGAGTCGCCGCACCGCAGGCCTTCGTTCGAGGCCATTTTGACCCGCCTGGAGGAAATGCAGACACTGGGCTGGTGCGGCGACCCCACCCGACCCCCGCAGCCGTGCTCGGGCGTCGGGACTCCTGCGCAGGCTGTCCCGCAGACAGGCTCTCGCGTGTCATCCGACGGCAAACGCACCGCGACGCCCACGCCTGTGTGCGTTCACGTGTCGTCGCCCGCGATTGAGGTCGCTGCGCCCGCTGCGCAGGAGCGCGAGCCGCAGTACGTCTCCCCTTCGGACATGATGCCGGTGTTCTCGCCCCCTGTGGGCCAGTTTCCGGAAAACATCGTGCAGCAACAGCAGGATGTCGGGATGGCGGCGGTGTTCACCAAGACGGGTGGCGCAGGGAAGAACAGCAGCTCAAAGAAGGCCAGACGGCTACCAGAGCACCTGGTCACGCCTCTCATCAACGAGAGCGAACAGAGAGGCCCGGGCGAGTTGACAATGCCACCGCCGCAGTGAATCACCCTGAACCTCATACGCACGCTGTTAGCTCACTTTAGGTCAACTGCATTTTCTTCCAAACTGCGTATTTTACTCTGCAACCGCCCCGCAGAGTGCGGTGGACCCATTTAGTGGACAATGCACACAACCGGGAAAAATGCTGTTTAATGTCCAGGCTGTTGGACCTGTGGCCCAGGCGTACAGAGGGAACAGAGACAGAGATTAACTCCACCCGCGAGCAAAACCCCTCCCTCCCCATCTGGATTGCAATGGCAAAAATGACGACCGAATGGAGCACGGCAAAAATGATGTTGTGCTTTATTACGATGACATAGTGGACAATTGAGTTTTGTCGTCATAGTGAAAGTCCGCTCCCGCAGCGCCCCCCCCCCCCTCTCACCATCGGCCTTCTAGCTGCTGACTCCTTGGCTCAAGCTGGAGTGGCACACGCAGGCGAGAGGTGTGTCTCCCCCACCAATTTCCCAGAGGTGCACTGTTCGACGAACATTCAGGGATGCAGCTCCTTCTGCACCAACATCAAACAATCCAGGTTTTCTGTCCCGGTACAGTTTGTGCATTTGTGACGACAGCATCGCAAATACCGGTCCCGAGGCAAACCCGGGACTATCCCCCACACCTCCCCACCCAACCTGCTTTGGGATGATTGTCCACCACCCTTTGTCGGCTGCGCAGGGTCTGCTATACTCGTCGCTGTACTCTCGCGGGCGGTTGTGTGTTGCCCAGAGGCTGGGGGGTCCCTTGGGGCCGTGGGGTGACTCCGTGAGTGCGTTGCGGACTTGCTCTGTGCTGCATGTGGGCTTCTTTTTTGTCTGAAGAGATGAGAGATGTCCTGTCGAACGGTTGTGTTTTGTTTCCGCCTGCGCAACACCGGAGTCGATAACAACCACGCCCGCCCCCGGTGGGTTGCGCGGCGGTGAGGGGCCGAGGGGGGAGACCAGCGTGGGCATTTCTCTGGGTCCCACTCGAGGGCAAAGGCTCTCCCTCCCCCAAAGACGTTGGGATTAATCGAGGGCAGTTGTTTGGGTCCGTTCATGTGTACTGTCTGCCGTTCGGCGCCGGCGCCGACGCCGCGGGTGGCCCTGCGCCGACTGGGCCGTTCACGCGGTGGCGGCGGCGGCCCTGCGCAGCGGTGTGCGCACCGGTAATCCCGACGTCGGCGTTGAGAGACAAAGCAACCGACATCTGAACGTTCAGGAAACATGCACTCCCGCCAGTGATGCAAATGATCAACAGGACAGCTCACAATCCAGTGTCTTCTTGGCCCCCCCAAGGGTCCTCGCGCTGGCCGGCGCTGGCCCCGCTTCCCCGCCCGGGTGCCGGCGGCGGGTGAGGGAAATGGTATTCCCCCCTTAGGTGGCGCGGGAATGCAGAAGCCCCCGCTCGTGTGGGCAGCAGATGAGATTGCCACGAGCCGGATGTGGAGCAGCAGGGGGCCGGACCTTGTCGAACAGTGTCGAAGAGTCTTCGACACCCGAGGTCGTCCTGGCATTTCGGTGCCGGGGCCCAGGCCCGCCTGCAGGCGCCCGAGCGACGGTCCAGCGGGAGCCCTCGGAGACCAGCGCTGTGGAGAGTTCGAGTGTAGTGTCGTCGTACACTCATCTGTCCCCCCAACGGCCCCTCGCGACACCGGGAATAGCAGAGAGAAGTGTTCATTTAGAGAAGAGCGAAGCAAATACCAGAGAAGTTGCGCCATTTATCGCTACCGCATCGGGCTACCGCGACGTTCTATGCAAAGTGCGAAATGTCCATTTTGAACCTTATGTCAGGCGGGATTTGGCGAAACCGAGTGAATTGCACCTCGCGGCAGAGAAACGCATTTTGGCCGTGTGATTTCCTATCCGCTTATGGTGATCGGGCACGGAGAAAAGGCGCCGAAAAATAGGTCTCTAAAGGTGTCCTGATGTTCGTGGAGGAGAGTAATGGGGATGACTCACCTTTTGAACTTTCAATAGCACTGCCTTAGTGAACCTCGTGCACCTTTGGCCCGTCGTGCGCCATCCGGGACTCAGAAAACAGCGAGGCGGGTTTGCGATTCCTCAACACCAGTCTACCCCGCACCGATCCCGAACGCCCCGGACGCCTCACGCTCGCTGGGCTGCCCGCTCCCCCCCACCCCCCACGGACCCCCGCGAACAGCACGCACTGCAACAGTGTGGATCCCCCCAGCAATTTCCAATGTCGTGTGCACCTGCGCTCGTACCCAGCGAACGCCACCACTCGGCCTTTGCGCGTGTCGGGGGCGGCCTCTGCATCGGGGGCGCGCCCGCGCAGGCCCCCGCGGCGCCCGTGATCACGCCCGCGGCGCTCTCGCCGCCGGTCGCGACGCTCTCGACGTCCCGCGTGCTCAAGTTCAGGCACTTCAGCCTGTGCCTCGAAATGGGCGCAGTCTTTGCGCGCAGGTTCAGCGAGTTCGAGGTCATGCGCGCAGGCCTCGGGGCCAAGTGCCGCCGCGAGGACGACCCCTCGCGCAACATCAACAGCTGCTTCTGCAGGTGAGCCGCCCTCTGTCTCGGGGGGGACCCCCTTCTTCCCCCCAGCCCGGCCGCCCTTCGTCGTGTGCTTCCATTACATTGGAGGTGGGGCGGCTGCTTTTGCGGGTGGTCATCGGGGGTTGCATTTTTGGTCAAGAGCCCTTATGTGAACGCCGTCTGTGCACAACTTCTTCGGCTGTTTTAAGGGGCCCGTTCATCTGCTATTCCTGCGGTCCCCCTCGTCGCCCGCCCGCCCTCTACCACACCCCCCTTCCCTCTACGCGCACGCACTTCCTCCGGGCGCGGGCGCGGAGGGCGCTGCGGAGTTCTTCGTTTGCTTCATTTCCGTGTGCGCCGTTCAATGAACCTACACCGCTTCTTTCAACGAAATCGACTTCCTGTTAGTGCGCGAGCGCACCTTTCGCTCCGAGCGAACAAATGACCGCGTGGACTCAGACAAGACAGTTTTCAATGACCCCCGCCCTTATCCCCCACCGTGGCCCAGCTGCCCCAACGATCTCTCACCCCCGCCGCCCCCCGCAGCTCGGGCAAGCGCATCGTCGAGGTCGGCATCTCGACCAAGTCGTCGTTCGGGCCCACCATCAGCGCCGATGGCCAGAAGATAACGTACACGTTTGACGCCTGCAAGTCCAACTGCAGCAGCTCCCGCGACCACCGTGCGGCCCCCCCTCCCCACGCCACGTCACATACCCCAGCCGCTGACGCACGCCCCCCACCGGCGACGACGCAGACAAGTCACGGCTGGTGCTGGTGGTCGACGACCTGCCGGGCTGCGACCCCATCTTCACGACGCCGTTTGTGCTGCAGGCGCGCGAGAAGCAGCGCACGCCGTCGTCGGCGCGCAAGCAGTCGTCGCCCGGCGGCCCCGACGAGGCGTCGCGCGTGCGCGAGTCGCCGCCCGAGGAGGTCGCGGGCCACCCCGACATCGGCGAGCTCATCACCAGGGGCGCGCGCGCGCTGGACCTCGACGCCCCAGCGACGGCGGCTGCCAGCGCGCAGTCGTCGGGGGGCGCGGGCGCCGGCGCGGTGCTGTTCGCGGCGGCCGAGGCGGGGGCGCTGCCGCCTATGCTGGGCAACGGGCTGCAGACGCAGCTGGACCAGGCGCGGCTGCTCTCGGACAGCATCATGCCGCGGCTGATGATACGGGTGCACACGGTCAACGTGGCGCCGGGCGAGGCCGAGGACGTGGTGTCGGCGGTGTTCATGCCCAAGATAGAGCGGGTGCCCGGGTACTGCGAGTACAAGTGGCGCAACCTGCCGGGGTTCCTGATCACGTTCAGCACGTTCCGCAACGTCGAGGGCGCGCAGTCGTCGCTCGAGGTGGCCCGCAAGTTCATCAAGAACGAGAGCGGCTACGAGAACCCCTACCACTGCGACCTCGCCGCCGAGAGCCTCTGCCAGCTCGTGTCCTACTGCACGAACTGGTGAGGAACCCTCGGCGTCTGCGCGCTCGCGTTGTCTCATTACATGGTATTTCTGGTCAGACCAGAGCTGAACTCATTTCGCTCCCTTTTCCCGCACCACGCCATTTCTTTTTGTACACAACGCACACGAAAAGAAAGGAAGCCAGCCTCTCACACACACGCAAAAAACAGACAATCCAATTTATAGCCCCAGAACAGGCAGCGGCTTCTCAGCTTTGCAATGCACGTTGGCCTCGAAAGGGAATTGTCCTTTGCACAACAGGCCCAACCGTGGCTTGGAGGGCGGCATCAAAGGCTGAAGGGCCTCGGGGGCGGGCACGGGGGAGGATCCCCGAGATGCCTGCCGCTGCCCAGGAACGCCTTGGAGTTCCTGGCCGCTGCCGGCCGCGGTGCCGTCGCGGTGCCGCACTCGGCGCTGATTGTCCACCCGTCAGACTCGGGAGGGAGGTGCAGAGGTGCAGAGGTGCACACGCACCGAGGAATGCGGAACAGCACGGAGGAGATGGCGTCCACAGCATTCGGGGGCAGCGAGTCCTTCATCTCGTCCCACAGGGCCTCCGGGGCGGCGGCGAGGTCCCCGCAGGTCCTGACTCCTCGCGACCCGAGCCACGCGGCCAGGTCCCGCGGGTCCGATGGCGCCTTGAGGTGCGCGTGTGCAGCCGCCAGCAGCGCGTCAACCGGGGTCGACGGTTCCACTACCGAATTCGTCGCTCTGCAGAAATGCGTCAGCGCCCCGGAGGCTGCTGCGACGAGCGGGAGCGCGCACTTGACGACGGGCTTCCACTTGCTGAGCCCGTCCAGCCCCGACTGCACCGAGAGCTGTCGCCGTATGTGCGAGCTTGGCGGTGGCGGCTTCTTCTTGCGCTGCACGGGCCTCTCGGCGCAGCTGACAAGCCTGAGCCTCGACGGGTCCAGCAGGGTCGGCTTGACCAGGATGGAGGGCGCACGGCTGGCCCTCTTGCACAGGGCGGGCTGCTCCTCCGACGGGGCCTTCATCCCCGTCAACCCGTCGTTGAGGTTCCAAATGCACACCGTGCCGTCGGCGGACACTGTCCACAGCTGCCACGCGCTCGTCCCCTTGTTCCACACGGGGACGGCCGAGAGGACGGCGTCTGTGTGGTAGGGGCGCGCCATGCCCACCTGCTGCATCGTCCTCCCGTCCCAGAAGCGGACAGTGCCGTCGGCGGAACAGCTCGCCACGACCTGGCCGAGGCTCTCGAGGTGGCTGACCATGCCCATCTCCGGCACTGTGATGACTTTCACCCGCTCCAAGTCCTGGGCGGAGGTGAGAGAAGCGCCACTGGGGAAAGGGCCTGTACCATTGCGTTCCACACGCAGAGGACCCCGTCGTCGTGTGCGCTCCACACATGGCGGCCGTTGGCACACATAGAGTTTGTCACCTTGCTCGGAACCGGAAGCTGAGCGGAGAGGACCCCTGTCGCCGAGTTGTATACTCGGATGTGGTCGAAGGCCCCGGCACTCCACACGTTCTCTCCGGTGCACAGAAGCGAGAGAAACAGGGCGTTGGGGTATACAATTTCTCTTTCGCACTCGGCTGTCTGCGAGTGTCAATCAGGTCGAGGACTGGGCGAGTGCCGCTCACCTCCGGGTCCCACACTTGGATCTTCGAGTCACCGCCAGTCCACACGGTGCCGTGCGCGATGCAGAGCGAGTACTGGAACCCGGGAATGTCGTGATCGTATTTTCCACTCTGCGAGACCGAGTTATCAGCAGCAGCACCAGGGATGCAGTGGAACGCACCCCGTTTGACCAGACACGCATGTTGCGAGTAGCTGTGCTCCAGATGCTACGACCAATCGAGGCCATCCGGAATATCTGGCCCTGCCCACTGTCGAGGGGAGGGGCCACTTCCCTTCCAGTCTGCTCATCAGTCGCCACGTTAGCCCATGACCCACAGGGCAGGTTCAGAGGGCACCTGCGAGTCCAGGCGAAACAGCTTTCCAGTGAAGTCAGCGATCCACACCTGGCTCTCCTTCGAGCCAGAGGGTGTGACGAGGGTGGCGGCTCGGAGCGCCTCTGTTGAGACGGCGAGCTTGAAGTCGAGCTGCGCCCACACGCTCTCGAGACCTGCCCCGGGACCCACGGCCACGGGCGGGAACACAGCCCGCGCGTGCTTGACGAGCATCGAAACGACCTCGTTGGTCTTCGCCGAGTCCATCACGAGGTTCATGAGCGCCACAGGGTCGCCCGGCTGGGCGGAGGGCCACAGGACGTTGGGACCCCACACGACGCCGAGGTTGGTCTCGCGCATCATGTTCAGGCCGCTGTTGGCAGCGACCTGGCGCAGCAGGAACACGAGCCGCTCGAGGGTCGCGCGGTGGACGGGGGGCAGCGCGCACACCGCGGCGCGCAGGGCTCGGGGGGCGCTCTCCTCGCCTCCCGACACGCATTGAAGCCAAGTGTCCCGCATGCGTGACGTGAGCAGGCATTCTGGGAGCTCCCGGAAAAGCGACTTGAGCAGGTCGCTAACGTCGTGCACGTCGAAGCCGCCCACGTCCGCCTCGAGGTCGTACGTCTGGCCCGCTGTCATCCGGTGCGCCGTTGGCGTGAGCGGGGGGTGCTTTTGGTGAATCAGAGCCCACACCTCTGTCCACCTCGCTGCGCAGAGCAGCGACGCTCGTCTTGACACCCGCGAGGCGGAAGATGCCCTCCTCAGCGACCCCTGGAGTGCGCTCACGAATGGGGGGCGTCAGTCGGGGCTGGCCCTGCTCGCTTGGAGCCGACGGGGGCTGTGCGGTGGGGGTGAGGGTTGGGTGCTCCCCAACAGCTCACGAACCGTGCCGGATGAGGAACAGCACCGCGTTCTCGACGATGAGGGGCACCTTCAGCGAGGGGAACAGGTGCTCCTGCTGCTCGACGAGCTCTTCGAGCGACACACCGACCACAGGCATCCCCTCCTGTATGTTGTCCGTGCCGACCCCGAGAACAGGGTGCGTTGTGACTGTTGACAAAATTCCTTCACGCAACAGTCCCAAAAATCTCTTTCTGACGTGGCGATTCCCCATTGGCTCCTAAGATGGCCCCCGCACCATTGGCCGCGATCGTGAGGGCACCTGGCCACCGGCCTGGATTGCGTCCCCAGTCCCAGGGAGGGGATACGCAGATATCTGATGACGTGCAAGATTTGTGTTGGGAACGTTCGCTCTGGTTCTGTTGGTTTTTGGCGATCGGCCGTATCAACCTTCGCTGGCCGCCCGGAGATGTCGCTCACCGCCGAGGAGAAGCTCAACATGCCGCTCGGTGACCTCCCCCCAGCCCCCCGCCTCGCTTCCGCGCCGCTTCCGCTCTCCCCCCCGGCCCTCTCTGCTCACACGCCGGCAATCTCGCGCCGGTTCCTTTCCGCCGCCATCGCCCGCAGATGACATCATCTCGAAGGAGCGCCAGATGACCCGCCCGCAGCCACGCCGCCAGCAGATCCGCGTGCGTGGGCCCCCCCGCCCGTCGTTTCGTTTCCGCGCGCGATTATAATATCTCGCGAGATATTCCGGGGGCAAAATATCTCACGATGGGCGGGTTCCTGTTGGCCAGCGCAAGACGGGGGAGGAGCTGCTGGACAGCAGGCGCAGGCAGTCGAGCGAGCAGCGCCAGAAGAAGCTGAACGGCGCCCGCCAGGGCCTCGCGGGCGTGGCGGCCGCCGTGCGCGCCGAGCAGGGCGCCCTGCTCGACAACCAGATCGAGCGGACGCAGAACCGCCTGCACATCCGCCGCCAGCAGCACCAGCAGCACCAGCAGCATCAGCAGAAGCCTGTGCAGGGCCAGCAGGCGCACCTGGGCCCCAAGGACATCAAGATCACCGTGCAGTTTGACCGCGCCAGGCAGCAGCAGCAGCAGCAGCAGAGCCAGCAGGCGGTGGTCGCCCGTCCGCAGCGCCTCAGCATCGTGCGGCCGCTGCAGAGGCGCCTGCAGCAGCAGCAGAGGCTGCAGAGGCCGCAGCAGCAGCTCGGGGCGCCGGTGCAGGGCGCGGGGGCGCTGTTCCACCCGGGGACGAGGGCGCAGGCGCCCAGGAGGCAGGTGCAGGTCGTCCGCCCGCAGGCGCAGGCGCAGGCGCAGCAGCTGCAGGCGCCCTCGGCGGCGCCAAAGACGCTGGACCAGCGCTTCTCTGCCCGCAGGTTCTAGGGGGAGGGGGTGCCAGCAGCCCGGGGGACGTGAGCGCGTCGTCGGAACCGGACTCCACTGCCCCCCCGCTTTCTCTTGCGGCCAAGTCCGCAGAGGGGTGAAAACTAAGAGTCACCGGCTGGTATTGCTATCGTTGGACCTCCTCCCGTTGCCTCCGTGCCCTACGGGACCGCCCACACGTGGCCACAGGCTCTCCCGGGGGACGCCGGGCTGGGCCCGGACTGCAGGTGCGTCCCCGATCGGAATCGCGTTACTCCCGGATCTCCATACGAGGCGAGCACCTGGTTGTGGAATGGAGCCCCTACCGCGGTCCTCCGCAGCCTCGGTCTTCATGTGCCGTGCCAATATTATCAGTCCCCTTCTTCTGAACCGACCCAGTGCCGTGTTTTGGTACTACCATGTCTCCAATGCCAAGTTGGCGGGCAATGTGGGCTCCCAGAAGCAGCCTCGGCTCCGCTCTATCGGCATGCCGACTGCTCAGAGGAATCCCAAAGGGCCGCTACCTTCCCTTCCGGGACGTCCCTTCTCCCTCCCTCCCTCCCTCACAGTACCGCCAGCCGAAGTTGAATCACAAAAACAGCGTACAATCGGATCAACAGGGTTGGTCGTCACAAGGAATACAGGGGGAAGAGTAATACGCTCTACGCGCGGGTGCCCTCATCAGCAGCAGTCTGCACGCTCGATGCCGTCGCACATGTGTATGAGCTCGACGATGGCGTTGGTCTTGCCCGCGTAGGTGGCGCCGCGGACGACCTTGCTGATGAACTTGGTCGCGCGGACCCTCCTGAGCGCCTGGCTGCCCTTGGCGCTGACGTAGCGCACCGCCGCCTCGACGATCCTCGAGAGGTGCGACGACCCCAGCTCGGGGTTGGCGCCCACAAAGAACCCCAGGCCGTCGACGACCTCGTTGTCGTTGGGCGGCTCGCTGAGCACGAACGTGTCGACGACGTACGTCACCGCGTCGACCGAGCTGGCCTCGCAGAAGCGCGCCAGCGCGTCGAAGGCCGGGCCCTGCGTGACGTCTGCGGGGCCCAGGGCCCACGTCTGCTGGAACTTCTGCAGAATCGCGAGGCTGCCCGAGAGGGCGGCCGTCTCGAGCAGCTCGGGGCGCATCGAGAAGCCCACAAAGGTCGCCAGCTCGAAGCCGCCGCCGTTGACGAGCAGGCGGAACGCAAAGTCGCCGCGGCCGATGCGGGCGGCCAGGCGGAAGGCCGCGACGATCTCGTCGTGGCTGTAGTGCCGGGCGACGTGCTCGAACATCGAGAAGACGCCGCTGCGGACGACCTCGTTGAGCAGGGCCTCCTTGGTGTCGGGGTTGGCCAGCAGCTCCCCGAGGCGCTGCTCGGCCGCAGAGCTCGACGCGGTGCCCGCCATCGCGATGGCGATCGTCTGAGTGCCAGAGAGCTCGTTGACGTAGCTCGGGCGCTGCTCCTGCAGCTGGGGGGTGCCGCAGGGCAGCACGCCGCACGTGCGCTCGCCGATGCACGAGGCGGTCGCTGTGACGGGCTTGAGGACGGGGGACATGGTGGGCGTCTCGGGCAGCATCTCCTCGGCAAACGTGTAGGAAGACATCGTGGGGTTGTTGGTGAGGGTCTGGGGCCTGCTGGGAAGCGCTGCTGTGCTGCGGGTGGTGGTGTATCACAGAGAGGAAGTGGTTTATAAAAGTGGAGTGAGCGGGAGGTGGGCCCGAAGAGATTGACCGGGGACGCGTAGTCATTCCTGCCGGTTTCTCAGGCCGCAAACCGCCACCAGAAAATCTGTATCTTTCCGGAATTTTTCTCTTTATTTCGGACACATGGAAGGGTCGGTTAACCTCTCTCAAAACTCCTGATGCCCACAAATAGGGTCCGAGTGGATGCAGTGGCGATCACACAGCCCGATCGCGAGAATTGTTATGCTACACGGTGCGAAATTCGGTATGTCGCCATAAACCGTTTTTCCAACAAAAACAGCTCAAGGGGCACAGCTGCTGCTGCTGCCCCCGCCCGCAGACGACGGACCCACACACACCACACGGTTCTCACGACCCTTCTCAGGGCCGACCCGCGCACGGACGCAGGCAACAGAGACAACTCCCCTCATCAGGGGCTGGGGGAGAGTCCGCTGTGGCTCCGGCTCTGTATCTCCTTACTGACTTCCTGACTTTAGACGCAGTCCCGAGACGACGCAAGGGACAGGGCAATGCCGAGGGCCCCTCAGAGGGGAGCGAGTAGCAGGCTGAGCTCTGTGCAGGCCGCAATGCGGCGCAGGAGAGCTGCGGTGGGAGCCAGACAAGGGGGACTGAGACAGAAGACCGCAAGCAGGGCTTCAGCCGGGATGGTGTGGTTCCGGGGAGTATTGGCAGAATGCCGAGAATACCGCCTCAAGGGCAGATGCCCATGCACCTCCACGACAGGCCGTGTAGGCGTGAGGACCGCCGCTTCTGTTGGGCCCGCAATAGACACTGCAACACTCTTGATTGTCGAACCGGCACCCCTCCTGACGATTGTTGTCTCCAGCCCCTGCTCTCCCACGGTCACCCTCTCCGTGAGATTAGAGAGCGCACGCACGTCGGACATCCCCCCATCGGGAGTGATCCCTACGTGGCGCATCGCGTCCGCAGATCTCCGCGATATCCCCCCCGAGAATATCTGGGCCCCGATATTCTTCAAAAATCTCTCCGTTTATTGCCGCCTATGGACGCGGGCCAGCAGTCCACATGGCTGCGGGCCGTCCGCGCGTGGTCCGCCGGCGACAGCGCGCTCTGCTGCGACCTCTGCATGCGCGTCCTGCGCAACGACGCGAGCGACGCGGCGGACAGCCTGCTGTGCGCGCTGGTGCTCCGCGGGGTCGAGGGCCAGCGCCCCGCGCTGCTGCAGCGCTACGGCGTGCAGCAGTGGTACGGCGCCTCCCACGCCGTCGAGGTCATCAAGGGCCGCAACGGCGCCTGGGAGGGCGCCTACAGCGTCCTCTCTGCCTTCGTCGAGTCCGCAGAGGTCTGCGCCGATTTCACAGCCGCAGTGAATTTCCATCGGGTTTCCGCGGGGTCAATTGACTCGGGGCGCTCCCCCCCACCAGGTAAAGGAGAGCCGGGAGGTGGAGGCCATTGCCAAGTGGGTGCTGGGGCACCTGGTGGGGGGCATCGGGGCGTCGCGGGTGGCCATGCGGGCGTCGCTGTTCAACCAGGTGCGCACGTGCCGCCTCTGGCGCGAGTCTGCCGAGTTCGGCCTGGCGGTGGCCCAGAACGACTACTCGTACGCGCTCTACGCCGGCTGCGGGGTGCAGGCCAACCCCGAGGAGTCGGTGCGCATGCTGCGGTTGGCGGCGGACCAGGGCTATGCGGCCTCCCAGTTCCACCTGGCGTGGATGTACGGCGCCGGCCACACGGTGCAGCGCAACGTCCCCGAGGCCGTGCGGCTCTACCGCTGTGCAGCCGAGCTGGGGGACGTCCCCGCCCAGCTCGAGCTCGCGCGCATCCTGTCGAGCGGGTGCGCCGAGGCCGACGTCGTGCAGGACATGCGGGAGGCCGTCAGGCTCTGGGTTCTCTCGGGCTTCCCCATAGACGCTGTGCAAACCTGCGACCTCACTGCTTAGCCGGAGCTGCTCTGACTCTGTTTACTCCCGCTCGGCGGGGCCACTCAGACACTCACTGCTCCCGGCGTGCGGTCGGGCGCGTGCTCGAAGGCGGCCCAGACGTCGTACGCCTGCTGCGCGGCCGCGCACGAGCCGCCGCTCTGCCACTTGTGCATCGGGTAGAGGACGGCACCCGACCGGGTCCAGTGGGGGGCCTCGCGGCTGGGCGGGCCCTCCGCGAGCCACAGGCGCCCGTGCTCCTCGCCCTGCATGATCGGGATGCCCTCGCTGCGCGTCGGGTCTCCGCTGGGCGTCCACACCATCCCCCCGGCCCCGCTGCCGTTGTGCAGGCCCACGTGTATCTCGCAGAAGGCCGTTTCAGGCGTCGCGTCCCCGTGGTCGTGGAGGCCGCAGTTGACTCCGAGGCCGGCGGCCCAGAACTGGACAGCGCAGAGGGGCAGACCGCCGAAGAGCACGCGGAAGTTTGCCGAGTTGTAGAACTCGTCCTTCTCGAAGGGCTTGCCCCACGGGAGGCGAGCGACGTGCTGCCACGCCAGGGGTCCGCTGCCAGACACCACCGGCCCCTCCCACCTAAGCGTTGACGCGCATCTGACGGCCTCTGGCGTGGACGGCAGCTTCACAAAGACCGCCACTATCGCCGCCTTCTGCCCCGTCGCGATCCGCGTCCCTGCAGCGAACGGCCGATGTCAGACAGCCGCCACTGCAACTGCGAGTCTCATACCACGGACTGCGATCGACCGCTTGGAGAACGGGTCTGCAAACATGGAGAGCTGCGGCTCCTCGAGCTCCCCGAGCAGCACGCGGACATAGCTGACCGGCCCAGGATTCGGTATTGCAGTCGCCGGAGGTAGCGAGACGAACGAGAGCTGCCACGCAGCGCACCCGTCCTCGACCAGCGTCCACGACGGCGACCTCTGGACCCGCGCGACGGGCTCGGCGAAGTTGAGTATGAGACTTCCTCCATCAGCCACAGGAGCCAAGTCCCCTCCGACTGCCGAGAACAGAGCCAGGCTGCGCAGGCACTCGCGGATGTAGTCTCCCGAAGGAGGTTCCCACTTGACGCCGCGGGTGGCCGGCGCGACTCGGGCCACGCCCTCTCTGGGCACGCCGAGGGCCTGGAGGGCGCTGACAACCGGCGAGAAGCGAGCGTCGAGCTGCGGGAGCCGGGCGACCGCCTGCTCCCAGGCCTGCCCGGTGGCCTTCTGCAAGGGCTGGCGGGCCAGCTCTCCCAGCGCCTCCACAACCTCCCCCATCGTCGGGCCGCTGCCGACCAAATGGAACACAGCGGGCCCGTTCAGTGTCGCCACAGCCCGCGAGACGACGTCGACGGGGATCCACCCCAGGTTGTTGCCCGCGGCAGCCTCTGGGTACGACCCGAGCGCCAGGCACGCGAGTGCCGCGAGACACGAGAAGTCAGACACGTTGCTGAAGCCGCTCTCGACGGCGCCAGAGATGACCGTCGGCCTGAACAGCGACACCTCGAGCCCCAGATGACGGGAAGCCTGCGCCATCAGACGCTCGGCGACCGCCTTCGTCTGCCCGTAGGCGCTCTTTCCCTCGGAGATGCGCCCGGGGGCGGCCCGCGGCCACTCCTCGTCGCCAGACTCGCCCGCCACTAGAGCCCCGATTGACGATACGTGCCTGACCGAGGCTCCAGCGCAGGCGGCGAACCTGATGACGTTGGCGGTTCCGACGACGTTGGTCGGCCTCATTGCGCTGTAGGGCATCGCCATGCTGACGACAGCGGCGTTGTGTACGACCTCCGAGACGCCGGCCGCGAGCTCGCCGTATGTGCTGGCTTCCAGCCCCATGAAGGCCTTGCTGACGTCGCCGCAGTACACCCGCACCCGGGGACCGTACTCGGGCTTCCACAGAGAGGCGCGCTTCATCTCGGCGATGAGCCGGGCCTGTGCTGCTGCGTCCGACGGCCCGCGCACAAGGCACAGTAGACGCACGGACTGCGGGCGGCTCTCCAGGATGTCGCGAGCCAAGAACGGTCCCAGGAACCCCGTCGCCCCTGTCAGCAAGACGTTACGGGGCTCCGTGTCGAGGCGCTTCCTGGCAGCGGGGATGTCCGGCGGCAGTGCGCACTCGGCGTCCCAGTCAACCCTGGTCGCCGCGTCCACGGGTCGGCACGCTGAGAAGTGGCCGGCCTTTGCCTGGCCCAGCAGCTCCGACAGGTGGCCCAGGGGGTACTCGAACACACCGCCGATGGTCAGCTCGACACCCGCGGTCTTGAGCAGGCGCACGAGCCGCGACGCCACTAGGGAGTCGCCGCCCAACTCGGACAGCAGCGTCTGCGAACCGGCAGCCTCCGCAGCCGACTTGGAGCTGAGGGCCTCTGCCAGGATGTCTCTGAACTCCTCCGAAAGGGTGGATTCCGCGGGCCCTGCTACGCCGGACATCGCAGTCTGCGTGCTCTCGTAGAGGCGGTCCCTGAGCTCGCGGTACTTGAGAACCAGAGTTTCCCGACGCTTCTTCTCGGTCGACGTCAGCAGCCCGTTCTCCGGTGTCCAGGGCTCCTTCTCGATGGCGACGGCCTGGGGGATCTCAAGAGGCCGGAGCTTCCTGTGCGAGCACCAGACCCTGATGGCCCTCAGGGCCTCCTCCGCCGACACGTCCTCGTTTCCCTCGGAAGGCACTATCACGGCGACGGGGAACCGCATCGCTGGTGACGCCAGAACGAGAGCCTGCCGGACGACCGGGCACTCCTCGATGATGCTCTCTATCCTCGAGGGGCTGATCCACTCGCCCTGCGCCAGCTTCGCGGAGCCGCCGTGCCTGTCGACGACCCTGAGTAGGCGCCTGCCGGCTGCGTCGACAGAGAGCTCTCCGACGTCGCCCGTGCGGTACCACGAGAGCCCGTGCGCTTCGACCCAGCTGGCCTCTGGCCTCGCGGGCCCGGCGCCGCCAGACCAGTACCCAGGGACCACCCGAGGGGACCTCACGCAGATCTCGCCGCGGTACGTCCTGCCGATCTCTCGCGCGCTCGGACCAGAGGCAGGGTCCCCCTCGCACGACAGCTCGGGGACTGGCACCAGCAGAACATCGACCCCGCTGAGGACGACGCCGTCTCGCGCGATGCCGCCGGTCTCACGGGTGCCGTAGAGGTCGGCGAGAGCAATCCGGAGGCGCCCGCGGATGAACGAGGAGACCTCGTCCGACAGAGGTGCCCCGCCAGAAGTGGCCACGACAAGCCTGTTTCCCAGCGATGCCCGGGCCTCGTTGGTCGCGGTCTCCTCCGCTTCTTCCGCGCCGCAGCCGGTGCTCCTGAGCTGCGACACCCTCGCCGACCAGTCGCGGTAGAGCGACTGCCAGAACGCAGGAGGGGCGCCGAAGTGGGTGGGGCGCGCGACGCGCATGTCGTCGTGCACGGAGCCGACGGAGGAGAACGCCCGCTGCCCTCCGCACAGCAGCGTCGACAGCAGGCTGAGAGCGAACGAGGGGTCGAACCGCTGGAAGTCGAGGCGCACGAAGGGCTGCACGTTCGAGGCCCCCTCGCTGGGCATCATGAGCTCCTCGGTGAAGGCCACCCCCTTGGGCTCCCCTGTGCTTCCGCTCGTGAACAGGACCGCGCCGACCGACTCGAGCCCGCGCGGGGGCTCGAGGAGCTCCGGCCTTTCCCCCAGGCTGGACCGCGCGAAGCCCTGCACGTCGTCCACGACGAGGCAATCCACAGAGCTCGCCCGCATCGCCACCGCGAGGGTCTGGCGCAGCTCCGCGCGTGTGGCGACGACTGCCGACGGCGACGCCGAGGACAGGATCCTGGCGAGGGCGTCGGCGTCGGTCTCGCCGTGCACCGGCACGAGAACCATCCCCGCGTCGATGGCCCCGAGCGTGGCCACCACGTACTCGGGCCCCACGTCGTCGAGCAAGACGACCCTCGGGCGCGGCTCCGCGGCCCACTCGGCGGCGCCCGCGAGTGCCTTCCTCAGCCCCGCGGAGAACGCCAGGGCCTCCGCGCCCACCTCGGCGTACGTGCGCCACTCGAACGCCCCGCCGCTGCGCACGCCGACGAAGGGGCGGCCGGCGAAGCGGGCGAGCGAGTCGCGGACGAGCGCGGCGACCGTGGCGCCCCGGGCGAGCTCGGGGACGTACGTGGTCTCCGCGGTCAGGGCGTGCGGGTGCAGCACGGCGGCGCCGCCGCAGTGGCACTGCGCGCAGCACGAGTAGCAGGGCACGCAGAGGGCGCAGGTCCAGCGGGCGTCGCCGGGCAGGACGGGCCTCCCGCAGGCGTCGCACGCGCACACGGCCGCCGGGGCGCTGGTGCCCGCGCCGCTGGCGACGAGGGAGCACTCGAACGAGCCCCAGGTGCCCGCCGAGGCGTTGTCCCAGCGCCCGGAGAGCCTGCGCCCGTCGAGCTCGCAGGCGTAGGCGACGTCGCCCGCGCGGGCGGCCGCCTCGTACTTCTTGGTGACCAGGAATTGGGAATTGAATTCGGATTGCGCGGCGGCACCGGGGCCGCCCTGCAGCGTGAAGAACAGCACGGGCTTGCCGGGGACGTCGGCGGCGTCGTCGAAGAACCCCGCGCCGAACGCCGGGCAGCTCGCGGGCGCCGCGAGGGCCCAGCGGATGGGGTTGGACGGGACGAGCAGCGCCGCCAGCTCGGGCGCGGGGTCGCTCTGCCCGACCCACAGCCCCGCGCGCAGCCCCTCGTCGGCCTCGAGCGCCGCGACGAGGACGCCGCCGGCACCCCCCGCGGCCCACGTGCCGCGCAGCACCAGGCTGGCGCCGTCGGATGCGAGCGCGAGGCTCGCGGCGAACGTGCGCAGCGGCGCGAGCCCCGCGGCGTCGCCGGGGCAGACGCTCTCGGCCAGCGCCAGCACGTTGGCGGGCGGGGGCGACCACCTGCCGTGCAGCACCCGCACCGACGTGGCAGCGGCGGGCGACGTCGCGTCGCCGGGCGGCGTCGAGGAGGCGCCGAAGGCCGAGGGCGGCGAGGGCGAGGAGGTCAGGCAGAGGACCCAGAGCGACGAGCCGAGCTCGGTGGCGCCAGCGGCGTCGAGCAGGCGCGCGTGCCAGACCCCGTGGGCCTCGGTGGGCAGTGCGGCTGCGTCCGACATGGCAGTGCGCTGTGCAGTTGTTTGTGCCGCGTTTTACGCTGAACGCCCCACTGAGATATCGACGGTATCTCGGTGAGTCGGCACGGGGCGGAGAGATGTCCCCACCTCGTTGCCGCTCGGGGGTGTTGGGGCGAACGGGTGTTGCTGACAGTATCCTGAGCACGTCACAAATCCGCTGACGTCTGGGGGTTTTTCCGGACAAAGTTGATATTGCATGACGTTCCTACTTCGCTCCAACGAGCCCGAGGTCCTTGAGGGCGTTGGCGACGGCCATCGTCTCGGCCCTGACCTGCTGCGGCGTCTTGCTGATGAGCCTGCCCAGCATCGCGGCCCACAGCTGCGCGCCCCCGATGCCCTCGAAGAACTCGCGCGAGGCCTCGCCCGCGAACATGCAGCTGATCCCGGCCCCGGGCCCGACGACCTCTGCTGCCACGGCCTCCATCGCGCCCTGCAGCCTCCCGAACGGCCTCTCCTCCTCGGCGTCCTCGTCGTAGGCCGCGGACCCCGCGGCGCAGCCCAGCACGTGCTTGGCCGTGATCCTCAGCGCCTGCACGCACCCGCGGTACTTGGCGCCCGCCTCGCGCCCGCTCAGCGGCACCGCCAGCCACCTGCCCGCCTCGGCGAGCGTCGCCTTCCACAGCCAGCGCTCGGCGGGCGCGACCCCGCGGTCTGCGCAGCGCCGGCAGAAGTGCGCAAAGTGCAGGGCGACGTTGACCATCCGCATCGCGTGCTCGCCCGAGGCGTCACGGGCGCCGCCAGTCGGCACCAGCGGACGGGCCCGCGGCTCGGGGTCCCCGGAGGAGCCCCGCCGGCACCTGAGGAGCAGGTAAGCCACCCCTGCGGCGAGGGCGGCGGTCTGGAGCAGCGTCCACAAGGGCCACACCATTTTCTCGATCTGCGGGTTCCTCTGTTCTGCTCTGCTCTGGGATCGCATAAATCGCGATGATATCGTGTGATATAGTGCGTCGAGACAGGCAAGGGCTTTTTGTCGCCGTGGTGCACTGTTCCGGGCCGGAGTTCGTAGAAGGTCGTGACTGGTGCAGATTTTTGTTCTAACGCTCGCAGCGCGCGAACTGAAATTTGGAGGTGCAATACGCGCACAACTCTCTTCGGGCTGTGACTGCGCCCCCTCTTCAATTCTACAACCGCCGCCGCTTGGGGAAAGTAGAACACCCGCGGCGTGGGACATACCTGCACATGATGGCGTGGAGACCTCGCTGGCTCGTTGTTGTCCTGCTCCTCGTCGCCGTGGCTTTCTCTTCCCTCTGCGCGATCGCTGCACGGCGAGGGGGCACACGCGCGCACTGGGTCCTCCCGCAGTTCGCTATCACCCGCGCGGGCATTCAGGTAATCGGCCTTCCGGTACCCTTTTCTCACGTGCGCCGCTGTGCACAGAATGCTGGCCCAGCCACGGACAGCGGCGCATCAGCTTCAGCTTCCGGGGCAGACGACAACGACTCGCCTGCCGGAGGGCGCGACGTCCCGGTGGTCGCGATTGCCGTGTCCGTCGCCGTGGGTGGGACTGTGCTCATCGGCACAGCAGCCGCCACTCTGGGCTTCGTCTGCTGGAGGAGGAACAAGCGTAGGAACGAGCGGCAGCAGTGCGACCTCAGGTCAAGCGACGCGGGAATTGCCAACAGAGAGTCTGCGGGCCCACGGGAGGTCCCTTCCGAGTGGCTCCACAGCACAGACCGCGACTCGACTGCCTCGTCCTCGACCGTCCGCGACAGTTGGCTCAGAGCAGACGACCTCGATAGTAGTAACGTTATGTTGTAACGTGCTCTCCAAGTACCCCACCCCCTTTTTGCACCCTTGCCGGCAATTCATCCATTCAATCGCATTCGATCACATATCCTGTTCTGCCTTAATGGCATAGCAATGAAAGTATCGAGGAACAGTGATTGTGTTTCTTTAGATTGATAGTCTGTCACTGCGCGGTACAAGATGATGCTGTAAGCCGTCAGAAAGAGCTTCGTGGGAAGAGAACGTACTGTTCTTCTTCTTCTTCTGGGGGACGCTGACCTGGCTGTTCCTCTGCTTTGACGAGTGCAGCGTGTCGGTTATATGGCGAAATGTCGGTCGCTGGAGGCTCGAATCCCTCCAGCAGTCTTGCATCAACTCGTAGATTGCCTGGCCACACCCCTCAGGCTTCTCGAGCCTCAACCCCTCCGCAACCTTCTGGATGACTTCGTTGTTCTTGAGCTCGCCGTACGGCAGCAACTTCCCCAGAGTGTATATCTCCCACAGAGTGACGCCGAACGACCAGACATCGCACGCTGATGTGAATACTCCGCGGGCGAACACCTCGGGAGCACTCCAGCGAACTGGTAGCATGTCCGGGACAGTAGGGAGCGCTGACATAGACAGGGGCTTGTTCACTGACCGCGCTAGACCGAAGTCAGTAATCTTGACTACGTATGTCCCTTCCTGGACTCGATAAAGGACATTCCGCAAGCTGAGGTCGCGGTGGACAACACCCTTTGGGGCAGTGAGGCGAGTGCCACGCATGGCCCCTTACCTGCGCGGAAAGGTAGTTCATCCCCGCGGCAATGTCGCTGGCGAAGTGCAAGAGGTAGTCCGATCCCTTTGGGATTACCCCACTGCGCAGCAGGTCTCCGAGGCACCCTTTGGCCAGCTCCGTGACGATACCCACCGGCTTGATCTCCGATGTCAGACCCAGGAACTGCAACACACCGCGCGGTCACAATACTGCTCCAGGAAAGGCGTCGTACGAGAACGATGTTCGGGTGCAGAAGCCTTGATAGTATGGCCGCCTCCTTGGCCAGCATTTCCGAGTCGTCGGTCTCGCGAGCGACCTTGACAGCCACCTGGTACTTCTTGTACTTGGCGCGGAACACCTGAAGAAACTGAGACAGCGGCACGAAAAGAGTGAAGTGATTACGGTTCCCGCCGAGCCCTGGCCGATCTGTTTTCCCAGCCTCACTCCACGAAGGAACAGGTTCTTCTGCGCGAGGCCGTCGAGCGACTTGAGGATGGACCTTGCGGACACGGCGGAGATGTCCATGCTCAGCAGGTCGTTCTTCGACAGGGCGGCGAGGTCTGCAGTGCTCCTGACCTTCTCGTTGGCGAGCACCGCGGCGTAGTGGCCCAGCTGCTTCGTCTGCAGGAACGGCACGATGTCTGCGGGACCATAGGTCAGCAGAAGAAATCCGGGCGCCTGTCCCCGCTGCGCACCTTCGACATCGCCGAGGCTCAGGGAGGTGGGCGTGGGCCTCGGGGAAGCCCTCTCGTACATGCAGCTGGATGGGCCCGCGTCCGCGGACTTGGCGCTCGCCGCAGCCGCCTGGCGGTATGCCGAGGCGACCGACTTGCCAATGGCGTCCGCTAGGGTCTCGAGCATCCCCAGGACCTCGTCCGAGAGAGCAGAGGGCCTCTTGTCGTTGCACTGTATGAGTCCGACCACTTCGCCACCGGGCGTCTGCGTAGCGGCTGTCAGCTACGTGGGACAACGTCGCCCAGCCCCCGCATTGGCGAAGAGCAGCGGACTTTGATGGGCAGCATCGCCATCGTCCTGTAGCCCTCCTCGATGCACGTGCCCCGGATCCTGCACCCGTACCCCAGCGCCTTGAGCGCCTCGGGCCCGATGGCCGCCGTGTCCCTCGCCACGAACGCCCCGCCGCGTGTGAAGAGCCCCGAGCTCTCGTCGGTCAGCCCGCAGAGCACGGTGCCGCAGAGGCAGTCGACCCGCACGCCGCAGTTGGGCGCACCCGCGGCGGCGGCGGCGGTGGTGTCGCGGCCGGAGAGCAGGCTGGACTCGGCCGCGAGGTGGCCGTCGCTGAAGCCGTCGGCTGCGACATAGGGGAAGTCGCGGTCCGAGGAGAGCAGGCGGATGGCGACGGCCTCGCAGCCGCTCAGGCGGCGCAGCGGCTGCAGCGCGCGCGAGACGCTGCGCTCGGCGACGACGCGCGCGCTGGTGCCCGGCTCCGGCAGGCGCGTCATGGCGAAACGGCACATTTCGGTGCATATTTCGCGGAGGTCGCGCTCGGCAGAAGAGCTCTGCATGGCGAAAAAGAGCAATGCGGAGAAGATATCGCAACAGGGGCCCCTTTCCCGAGATTTCCAAATCGCAGCCTGACTATAGTGAATCTCAGCAGCAACTGCTTCTCTAAGCTATGTACATTCGTCGGGCTTGGACAATGAATGCCCAGCAAGTCCCTATCCACTTCAAAGACCAGCCAGGTCAGGCCAAAGATACAATTGATACAATCTCAGATTCCCGCCTTTTTCAGCGCTAACCGCTGAGCCCAGTTCATGCTCCCGTGCTCAGTCGAGCAAGGTTCCCCGCGCCCATCTCCTATCTTCCTCGAGCCTGACAGCGTCCCGCAGCTGTTCAGGCTCTCCGGGGCCGCGTCTTCGACGAGGACACAGTGCTGCAGGCGCTGTCTCGGCTGAGGGGTCTCAACGGCGTGGCCCTGCCCCTCCTGCAGGCCGGCGTGCCCCAGCTCCTCCAGTCCGCGCTGCACGCTCACCCCGACAGCCCCGATGTCGCTACCGCCGTCCTCTGCGCGGTCCCGTCCCTGTGCTTTCAGGTTACCGCCGACGACCCGCCGCA
Organism: Mastigamoeba balamuthi; assembly: GCA_902651635.1. Classification (NCBI taxonomy): domain Eukaryota; phylum Evosea; order Mastigamoebida; family Mastigamoebidae; genus Mastigamoeba; species Mastigamoeba balamuthi. The sequence goes on from CACRSC010000031.1 coordinate 1,195,067, forward strand.
AGACACGGCTGTGCTGGTGTCACTGGCGGAGGTTGCCCTGGGCGCCATGCGGACGTTCCCGCAGTCGCCGTTCGTGCAGTACTGGGGCTGCAGCGCCCTGGTGCGGCTCGCGTACACGGGGCACGCAAGGCTCCCAGTACTGGAGGCGTGCATCGCACAGGGAGCTGTTGTGTGTGTGGTGGGCGCCCTGTCTCTCGGTCTGGGCTTCAAGGAACTGCCCCCGGCTGCCTGCAGGGTTCTCTCCCTGCTGTGCTCTTGTCTGACCCCAGCTGCGCGCGAGGTGGTGGCGCAGAGGGGGGCTGTCGAGGTTCTCGTCCGGATGGCGCGAGAGAGCGGCGACGCAAGCCCTGCGACTCTGAATGCCTGCGAAGTACTTGCGGAGCTGAGCAGACACGGCGAAACGTCTGTCCTCGCCGCTGTGGCTGCTGCTGGGGCGCCCAGTGTTCTGGCGCGGTTTCTTCCGCAGGGGGATCGGGGTTCGCACTCGCAGGTCCTGCTGTTCAATTGCGCAGTGACCGTGCTGTGCAGCCTCGTACGGCAGGGCGGGGCCATGTTGAAGTTGGCGTACACACGCCGATGACACAATACGGGATAGGGCCTCAGGCATTTTAATCGCGCGTGATTTCCGCTCGAACCCGGTACGGAACGGATGTCCCCGGAAATCACGGGTCTTGAAATTTCCCTCGGCGGTCGCGCAGAGCCCGCGCCCAGCGGGCAGCCATCGCGTTGAGCGCGACGAGCGTACTCGCGCTCCGACAGCGCGGGCGCCTGCTATGCACCGTACCGTTCTGGTCGATTCCGCAGGACGACAGAAAATGCGATCTGCGAACCGGACTGCACCAATACCTTTGCTTTCGAGAACGACACGTGGATCGACGACGTCACGGGTCAGGTGAAAGACACACAATACAATCGGTGCCGGCGGTTCTCTGGGGGGTGGCGGTTTTTTCCCCCCTCTCAGCTCTTCTTCGCAACGGCCACGGCCCGTCTGGCGTTAAGGGCCGTGTAGTCGGGGAACGCTCCCGACCAGAGCAGCCTGCGGGCGATCGTGGCCATCAGGTCGCCCCCGAGCACCTTGGACCCGCACCTCGCGAGCCACGACAGCGCGCCCGTGTCGAGCGTCGCCACGCCGGCCCTGCCGAGGGCGCAGAGCGCGTCGTCGACGACGGCGTGCGGGGGCTGCGAGAGCACCAGCGCGGGGCCCAGCGCGGTGACGGCGGGCAGCGGGTCGTAGAAGCGCGTGCCCGTGACGGCGCCCGGCAGCACGGCCAGCACGTCGACCGCGTGCTCGCGGGCGGCCATCGAGAGCGACCGCGCGAACGACTCGAGGAACGCCTTGCACGCGCAGTAGGGCTCGCTGAGCGCCATCGGTATGAACGCCATCGCCGACGACGTGAACACAATCTGCCCAGACAAGGCAACGCGGAGGAAGCGCAGGTGAGCCAACAGAAGAAGACCTGCCGGCAGGTGCCCTGCCTGCCCTTGCCATCTTGGGAACGCCCAAGCCGTGGATAGCCCCAGCGAGATCGCGTGTGCGAGAGTGAGGGTGGGTGGGTGGGTGGGTCTTCTCTGGTGGGGTCGCTCACAGCGCCGGGGAGGTGCTTCTGGACGAGCAGCGTGTAGTAGTGGCGCGCGATCTGGGCGTGGCTGGTGGCGTTGAGCGTCAGGAAGTGCTCCAGCGAGTCCTCGCTCGTCGCGTGCAGCGCCAGGATGCCCCCGCAGCCCGCGTTGCTGACGACCACCTGCACGTCGATGTCTGCGCCCGCCCGTCGTCGTCGTCGCCACCGCCGCCGTTGGTAATCAGCGCAGGGGGCAGGGACCCAGGGGGAGAGTGCGGGGGGGTGTGAGACCTGCCGTGGCAGCGCGCAGCTGGTCGAGGTAGCCGGGCGCAGAGAGGTCGACGGCGACGCAGCGGAACGTGCGCTCGGGGAACTCGTCCTCGAGCTCCTTCTGGGCCTTCCTGAGCAGCTGGTCGCTCTGCGCAGCCACCACCACATCTACGCCTGCGCAGCAACGACGCTCAGACCGACCGCGCAGGCAAGAGCAGGGAGAAGGGGGCAGCATGAGGCGAGGGTGGCGGTGCCTTGGGAGGCCAGGCGCTTGGCGAAGAGGAGGCCGAGGCCCGAGGAGCCGCCGGTGACGAGGGCCCAGCGGGCGCCGTAGAGCGCGCGGACGTTCTGCGGGCGGCGGACGAGGCGCGAGACGAGGGCCAGCGGCACAAAGTACGCCAGCAGCGTCACGGCGGCGCTCAGGGCCAGCAGCCACACGAGCAACTGCGGCACCTCACAGAGTTGCATGCCGTTGCGCTGCCGGGGCAAAACAAACAACCACACTTGGCTGTCTTTCAACTTGGGCATCGAATCCAGTCAAAAAGAAGGTAAAATTGGTGCTTCCAGGGATCGAACCTGGGACCTTCGCGTTATCAGCACGACGCGCTACCGACTACGCTAAAGCACCATTCACATCCTATGATATACCAAACGAGCAGTCTGCATCGGTCTGACGTTGCCCAAGATTTTTTTAGGCTGAGGGATTCGCGCCAGTAGTGATCCCCCCCGTATGGCCTCCGAGCAGGACCCGTGTCTGGAGCGCAGCTTCCGGGGCCACAAGGGCGCCGTCACGGGCGTCTCGTTCGCGCCGTCGATGCGCCAGCTGGCGACGTCCTCTGCCGACTCGTGCGTGCTGCTCTGGGGGCTGCACCCGCAGCTCCGCGCCTTCCGCTTTGTCGGCCACCGCGCGCCCGTCTCGGCGCTCTCGTTCAGCCCCACCGGCCACCTGCTCGCCTCGGCCTCGCTCGACCACACCGTCCGCCTCTGGATCCCCAACGTGTGCGTCGCCAGACCCGCTCGGCTGCTCTGTTTGCGCTGTGTGACGCGTCGCCCCTGCGCTCTCGCAGGCGCGGGGAGTCGACCGTTCTCAAGGCGCACAACGCGCCCATACGCGGCGTGGACTGGTCGCGCAACGGGCGGTACCTCGTGACGTGCTCGGACGACAAGACGGCCAAGGTGTGGGCCGTGCAGGGCCTGCGCTTCGAGTGCACGCTGGCGGGCCACGCCAACTGGGTGCGCTCTGCCCGCTGGTCGCACGACGGCCGCAGCGTCGCCACCGCCAGCGACGACCGCACCGTCAAGCTCTGGGACTTCGAGCGCCGCTTCTGCACCCACACGCTCGCCGAGCACACGTCGTACGCCCCGGGGGGGAGGAGGGGTCCGGGGGGAGGGAGGAGGGCCCCCCGGAGGCGTTGGTTCTCTGACACCGCGACGGCGACGACGACGGGCGACTGCTGCGTGCGCTCTCGACAGCGAAGTCGGCTGCGTGGCGTGCAGCCCGGTGGAGGGCGTGGTGGCCGCGGGGGCGCGGGACGGCGTCGTCAACGTGTGGGACGCGCGGGCGGCGAGGCTGACGCAGCACTACGGCGGCGCGCACGCGGGGGCGGTCAACAGCGTAGAGTTCCACGCGGGGGGCCACTACGTGCTAACGGCCTCGGACGACGCCACGCTCAAGGTGTGGGACCTGAGGGCGGGGCACCTCTTCTACACGCTGCACGGCCACGAGGGCCCCGTGGTCCACGCGAGGTTCTCGCCCGAGGGCGACTACTTCGCCAGCGGGGGCGTCGACAAGATGGTGATGATCTGGCGCACCAACTTCGACAGGAACGGCGCAGCAGACGGCAGCCAGCCCGCTCTCGCGCAGGGCGACCAGCCCCGCAGGTCTATCTACCTGCCGCCTGGCCAGAGGACCCCTCGCCAGGGACCGCAGGCAGCGCCCCAGGCCAGGGCACCCCCTGCTCCCGCGTCAGCGCCCCTGTCGCACAGGCAGCAGCAGCAAGTGGCGACTCCGCGAGCGCCTCTACAGGGCAGTCGCTCGCTCAGCCCTGCGCGCGACGCTCCTGCCTCCGAGCCCACTCCCAGCGGTGCGGGTGCGGCATACCAGCCGGGCTCCAGGCGCATGCCACTGCCCCGGCCCCAGCCCGCCGGACTGCAAGGGGCCGAGCACCAGCAGCAACAGCAGCAGCAGCAGCAGCAGACACCGCGGTGGCTCGAGGAGGCAATAGAGTCGATCGTTGCCAAGGTAGGAGGGCGCGTAACGCGCGACGTTGGGGCGCTGCTGGTGCTGGGGAACTCACTCGCACGCTTTGCCGGGGCAGATGGAGATCATGACGCAGACACTCAGCATGATCGACGAGAGGCTGGGCGCTGTGGAGGACAAGACGCGCGAGCTCGACGCCAGATTAACGCGCAGGTGAACGCGCAGGTGAACGCCGCCCGTGGTGGGCGGCATTGCCGTTGCAGAGAGGGGCCGCTTGTTCTCCCGAGTGAAGCAAAACATCTGTCTTATTACCGCTCCGCTCGGGACGACCGCACGCGAGCGGTGACGCTATTCCGCACGCGCAGGGCGCGCAGGCATCACGAGTCCAGCGGGAACAGGGTGATGCGAGACCGCTCGAGGATCCTGTGGGCAAAGCTCGTGCTCGACAGTTTGTCGGTCTCGAACGCCCTGTTCCACAGGTGCACGGCGGTCGAGCTGTTGATCACCTCTGCGAACAGGTCCTCGTGCGCGTTGACCACGTACTCCCTCGCCTGCCTCCACGACGTGGGCTGCAACCTGCCGACCCTGCTCGGTACGCAGGACAGGTCGGGATCGCTCCCCCTCTCGATCTCCCTTCTCCTGGTTCTGTACACGTACGTCACCGTGTGCGGTCCGTTGCAGCTCCAGCACCGGCTCTTGTAGTTCCTGCTGATGCGCTCGAGCGCGTACAGAGGGAACTTGTTCCCCTTGTCAAAGGACAGGAACGCGTTGTTAAGGGAGAAGCTGGAGAACGGGGGGCTGTGCCCCGTGTGTCGCGAGATGACCGGCGGGTCGACCGTCTTCCACGGAGGCGGCCCTCCGATCTGGGGCCCCACGTTTGTGCACGTCGTGTTGGTAGCCGGCTCGCCGTCGCTCCCCAGCTCGCGCAGGAACACGTAGTCCGTGTCCGTGTACGTACCGCCGTACATGTAGAGCAGCGCCAGGCGGAGCCAGTCGGCGTAGTGCGCGTACCAGTATTTCCCCGAGCGCCACTTGCTCATCTGGGCGACCCAGGGGGCCGTCGCCGGTATGCGTTGCGCGATGGTGGCCGGCGACGGCCTGCCCACCCGCACGTTGTGGCCGTAGTACCACAGCTCGGAGAACCACCACGCCGGGAGCTCCTCCGAGTACACGCAGACGCAGGCGTCGCGGTGGTGCCGCAGCACGCTCTCGATGGACCTCAGCTGGACCACCGTGAACGTGCTCGGCTTGGTCGACCACACCTGGAAGAACCTCTGGGCAAGCAGCAGCGGCGTCAGCAGGGCAGTGGGGCGCCTCCCCAGAGGAAGCATCGCCTTACCCTGCCGAGGCACGGCCTGGCCCCGCATTCCCACCGCTCGCCGAGGGCCTCCTGGGCCCGCGTGTCGTTGAGCGCTGCGCTCAGGGCCTCGATTCCCGCCCTCTCGCGGGCCGACGTGCCGAGCGTCACGCGCACGTCGTCCACTCGCACGCCGGACGGCCCCTCTGCGTACAGGGCCACGCGCACCGTGTCGAAGGGCGCGGCGACCTCGATCGTCGTCCACGAGGCGCGCCAGTCTGCCTCGGTCGCGGGCGCGAGGTCGACCTGGGCTGCTGCGACTTCCCTGCCCGCGCTGTCGCTGAGCGTCACGTTGGCGACGCCCAGCCGGCGTGAAGTGCGCCCCCTGCGCCCGTGCGGCCGCGACCACACGACGAGGAGCACGGCGGTCCGACCCTCGGCAGCGGCGGCCAGGTGGACCGTCTGCACGGCCGCACCCCAGCGGGGCAGCACAGCGCACGAGACGGCGTTGGCGGCGTTGCGCCGAGTGAACGAGCCCGTGCGGCCGAGGGACCGCTGCACGCTGAACCCCGCGCCCGCAGCGGTCCACGGGCTGTCGGCGACCGACGCCACGTCGAACGACCCGTCAGCGATGACGTTGTCCTGCAAAGCGACTGCGGCGGTGCGGTTATCAGTTATCAGTGCACTTTTCCGCTTTTTCTCGGAAAGATGCAGCTTCGTGACTGTACACCCGAGCTGATTGCCACCGGGGAAACGGACGCACAGGGGCGGACGTGTGGCGTGGCAACGTCCGTGCGGGCCCTGGCTGCTGCGAGCAGTGCGTGGGCGCTGCTGGCGTAGTCCAGGGGCGGCGCGGGCAGGTCCGTTCCGGGGAACTGCGAGGAGGAGAGGTCCCAGGAGAGCAGGGCCACCGAGAGGGCAGCGGCGAAGGCGAGGAGGAGCACAGTGCGCGGCCCTGCACGGCACCCGCACGAGGGCTCTGTGCCCGGCTGCGGCAACGGCTGCAGCGGGTCCGGCATGTGAAAGGAGGGCGGGGTGTGCCTCGCAGGCGGTGTGGTGTGTTCGGGGATTGCGGGTCCGCACAGCAGTGCTGCGAAAAACGTGTGGAGACAGAGAAAGCCAAAAGGGACAATCCAAACAAAACGTCACGTCGCCGAGCAAATCCGTCTCCCACTGGGCAGAATCTTGCAGCGAAAACGGCCATTTCTATGACCCGTTGACGTGCCATTGCCATCCCGCCCGGACGAGACGCGGTTTCGAGGAAGACGTGGTCCGGAAACCAACTTGCGCTACACAACTTGCTGAATAACCGAATCACCGGGCGCCTCGTGACCACGGGACTGGGGGGAAAAACTGGACCGTCGGTTGGGCCTAGTGCTTAGTGCTGGGGCAGCCCAACTTCCCCCCGTGTGCTATCAACAATTGAGTCTATTTACTATGCATAGTTGTGCCGAGAGGGTCCCCGCAGACCTGTCACCCACGCAAGGCGACCCACAGCCGTGCTCACACCGAGGCGGCGACGGCGGGCGTGCGGGTGGGGGTACCGGGGTCCTGCTTGATCTGCTGCAGAATGACGAGACTCTGCCCGCAGCAGCCGTGCAGGCCCCCGGGCTCGCCGCTCGTCGGCCTCGACGTCCTGGCAGTCCCGCGCGCCGCAGCGATCTCCAGCAGCGCCCCGTGGCCCCCCGAGCGCGGCCCCGGCACGCCAGGCGTCGGCAGTGACGCGGCGGATGACGCGGGTACGCGGCGGGGGGCGTCGAGGAGCAGCGGGCTGCAGCGCGCCTGGACCCAGCGGTCGCGCTCCGAGGACAGGCGGCGGAAGTGCTGGGCGATGCCGCCGCACGACGCCGAGGCCCGCGCGGCGGCCTCGAGCTCGCGGAGCAGCCGCCAGTAGCGCTCAAAGACGACCGCCGAGACGTTGGCGCTGAACGACGTGCGCGCCAGGAGCTCGAGCTCGAGCTCCAGGAGCTCGTCGGGCCGCACGCAGGCCACGCGGGCGACGTAGGTGTTGGTGTAGCAGTTGTCGTCGAGCAGCTTGGCCGAGACCAGAGTGCTGCGCAAAGGGGGAAGGTGGGGCTGGTCGTCAGAAGAGCAGAGGCGAACGGAACACCGCAAAACAAACAAGAACAAAAGGAGCAGAGAAAACTGGGCCCCCGCTGCCCGAAACAACCCTGAAGTTCACGTTTCAAGGCGGCAACCAATTTCGCGACCGCGCAGTGGCGAGGCGGGGCTTGGCGGGATGGAAGAAGCCCCATCTGGGGCGGCGGGTGGCGGTCGGGAACAGAAGCGCCAACGCCCGCAGAACACCACCTTCTCTTGGGTTACTATAACGAGCAAGCCGAAAATAACGGGGGAGGGCGAAGCAGGAAAAGCGGTTAGGGCTGCCCCGACCCCCCACCAACGCACGCGGGGTGAGCGAGCGCACCCCACCTGCCCCCCGATCGCGAGACAGCTGGCGCTGGGGCGGCAGCACGTAGGGGAGGAGTGGAACGTACGCGGCAGCCCACAATCGGCGGATGTTCTTGGCGTTGAGAGAGTCCGAGCCCACGGGGCAGGCCACAGCGCGGTCCATCAGCGCCAGCGCCGTGACGAACAGCTCGGTGCCCCACCTGGTGTACAGGAAGTACCTGCGCGGGCGCCGCCACGTGGAGATCGATCAGTGCGCGACGTTTCGACGGAACGGTCGTGCAGGCAGAAAAACAGCGCCCCTCGTAGGTGTGGGGCTAAAAACAGCGGCAGAACGAACGAAGTCCGACGCACCGCTCGATGTAGTCGGCCAGGCGCAGCTGCGGGGCCACGGGGCGCGAGAAAGAGCTCCCGGGGTCGTGCGGCGCGTGGCACGACTCGTTGTAGAGCACCGCGTGCTTGAGAACGAAGCTGAAGACCGAGGCGACGCACGAGCGGCGTTTGCGGTCGTCAGTCGTCCTCGGCTGCCCCTCCTCCTCGTCATCGCCGGGACTGGATGGCCCGGCAGCGGCAGCGGCACCTGCCTCTCCCGTTCTCCCCAGCGCCACTAGGGCGGCCATGACGGATCGCAGGTCCATCGCGTCGTGGGGGCGGCGTCGGGGGAGGAGCGGCGCAAGTGGGGTCTCTCGCCCTTGGGCACAAAAGAACGCTCTCTTAGTAGTACTGGTACTCGCTGGGCAGATAATTAGTGTGTGCGTTGCGATGCCCACGTGGGTGGTGCCCCCTTTTTCTCCTCGGCTCTCGCAGAACAGAGGCGAAAAAGTGTGCGAACAGTGTGGTTTTGCTGGTGTGGGTGTGGGGGATGGATTGGATGATGAGAAGGCCTGCAGTAAAATTAAACTTCTGCGCTTGTGGGGGCCCTGACGTGGCTCGGCGGTTTTCCCCGGGATAACAAAAGCCAGTGCCGTTTGGGATTCGGAAGGTGAGGCGGGTGCGATCTGGCCCCACAACGGTCGTTTGTCCTGCCGGGTTTCCCACCGCGTTTCAGCAAAGTTTCACAGCAGGAAGCGCGGGTCCACGAGGGTCTTGTAGGCGATGTTGCGGCGGCCGAGCCCGTGGCGGGCGTAGACGAGCAGGCGGTTCAGCGCGTACGAGACCAGCGCGCCGGCCAGCGGGTTGTTGCCGGCGACCCACGTGACCGTCGTGAACACGAGCACGCCCCACAGCAGCAGGTCGTGCTCGACCCCCATGAGCAGCGATCTGGCAAACTCCCTTTTGACTATTTGCCTTTAGCGGGCGCTCAGGGACAACGGAACCCCGGACGCAAACCCGGAGGGAGAGACGGATGTCCCGTCGTGTCTCGCACCTGGGAAGAACACACTCTCGCTCGCCGAGGAGAGATCGGGAGGCACGCCGAGGTACCTGAACAGGGGCTCCTTCTCCTGCTTGACCGAGTACTTGTGCGTCTTGCTCGTCTACACAACGCCCGAGGTGAGAACAGCGCTCGCCAGGGGGGAGCCCAGTTGCCCGCCGCTCACGTGGTCGATGACGTCCTTCAGGAACGCCGAGAGTGTCTTGGCGGCCTTGACGAGCTCGTCCTTGGGCGCCTGCTTGCGGAAGTTGATGGCCCTGTACGCCCCCACTGCGCAGGCCCCAAACCCCCCCGGAGCAGCAGAGTCAGTGGTGGGCTCTGGGCTGCGCTTGTTCTGACCGCAGTCGAGGCCGTTCATCGTCCCGGTGCGGTCCTGGTTGATCAGGAAGAAGTACAGCTTCCGCAGCTCCTCGGCAAACGGCACCGTCAGGTACATCTCGAAGACCTGCAGGTCCGTCTCGGGCAGGAGGCCGCGGCTGGCCGCTATCTTCTCCTGCTCGGCCTTGAGGTTCGCGTGCATGCCCGCCATGTTGGTGTCGCTGAACGCGTGTACCGAGCGGCCGTGCAGGTAGTACCCGAACGCGGCGTCGGTCAGCACGAAGCAGCTCAGGTTCGACACGGAGAGCAGGTCCACAAACAGCGTCGTCTCGTCCTTGATCCACCGGAACCGTATCGCGTAGTGGTAAATCGCCTGGACCCCAGGCACAGGACACTCGTCTGAGCGGGTGTGCGAGCGCACAGGCGGAGAAGGTGGCGAAAAAAGGGGGGACGGCGGCAACCTCGCACGCGGCCGTCACGAGCCACGTGACGGTGACGACGGTGAACAGGAGCAGGTGGCTCACGTAGCCGATGGAAACGTCGACGGAGGGCTGCGGCTTGGCGAGGTAGAGGGCGCTGGTGCCGTAGAGCACAAAGAGGACCACGACCACCTCGAGCTCGAACGAGAGGATCCTCTTGGTCTGCGGGTGAGGGCGGCCACGGGTGAGCGCGGGAGCAGCGAGGACGAGGGGCCGCCCGAGAGGACGGCGTACCTGCATCGACGAGAGCTCGTTGATGGCGAAGAGCGAGCGCCAGACGCTCACGGGCGCGTTGACGGGCTTCTCGGTCCCGCGGGGCATCAACTTGCCGCGCGACTTCTCCCAGTCGATGAAGAAGAAGTCCGTCGTGCACTGCGCGTAGAGTATATGCAGCACGCGGAACGTCTTGCCGGCGAAGCAGAGGATCAGGATGACCTCGAAGGCCAGGAGGTCGTCGAAGAGCAGCGGGACCATCATGCGGATGTCTGCCTGGCCCTTGAAGAACACGTAGACGTAGAAAGCCTCGCCAAACAGCACCCAGAAGAACACGTCCGAGAAGCAGTCGAATGCCGACACCACGCAGAAGACCATGAACTGCGCGCCGCAGACAACGGCAACGGCGGCGTGAGACGAGAGGCCAGGCACTCTGGGGAGAGAGCGAGCCGCACGGGCCAGTAGCGGTTGTGGTTCCTGCGCATCCATACGACAACCGACCTAAGCCAGAGCACAGCCGCGATGGCCAGCCCCACGCCGAGCAGCGCGTAGCTCATCGTCCTCCACGTCTTGCCGTCGTCGGAGAACTCGACGCAGAACTTCATCTGCGCGGAGGAGGGCTTGGTCAGCGACAGCGTGCTTGTGCCGTCCCCACCGTGCTCGAGAAGGAGCCTGACTCGATGTCCGACACGAGCCGCTCACCGTACTCGACCATCAGCAGGGGTATGTACATCTTCTCGACGTTGCTCTGCAGCTTGACTCTGTTCTCCGAGGGAGAGACAGACCGACGTAGAAGTGAGTGTGAGTGTGCGAAGAGAAGCAGAGGGAAGCGACCACACGAACTTGAGCTTTACGAGCTTGGGGTACCGGACGACAGTAGGCGTGGCGTTGAGGCTACTGGTCCTGCCGCTGACCGTATCGCTCACGAAGAAGCGCCGAGTCAGCTGCGCCCCGGCGAGGTCTTGGTCGTTCCAGTTGATCTTGGAAGACCCCTTGAGCAGGTTCCGCATCAGGACGGGTACCGGCTTGAGGGTGGCGGTCGCCGTTGCGCTCGCCCCCGTGTCCACCAAGTCTGTCTTGCGCCTTAGTGCTGGCGGGGCGGGGATCGAGCTTTGCGGGCGTACACAGGTCTTGGAACAGAGTGTCGGGGAGCTCCTCAACGAGAGCCCTCAGGTCCAGCTGGCACGTCATGTTGGTGCTCTTGCCAAACTCGACGTAAGGCGGCATCCCCACGCCGTTTGTGCAGGCCTATTGCTCCGTGTCCGCGTCTGTCAGCAAACCCTGCACGGTGCAGGCGGCGGTCGCACCGCGAACGACGGGAGGAAGAAGGGCTTGAATCCAACGAAGGCCCCGTCGAGCGCAAACACGGCCGACACAAACCGGAGTACATAGGGCTTCGCCAGCGGGTGCCAATCGCGTCAGACAGCGGAGGCACCTCACCAGGGGAGAATGAGCGGCTTACCTTCTCGCTGGCCTGGAGGGCCGGCTTCATGTCGACCAGAGTCTGGTCGCTCAGCACCGTGGGGGCAGAGCTGGAGTAGTAGAGCCACGGCATCGCGTTGGGCCTGCCAGTGTCCCACCCCCCGCGTCAGCAGAGGAAAGACGAGCCGCAGAGAACCCAGGTGTAAGGACGCAAACCACTCGCTGATGCCGTAGGGAGCCGAGGAGCTGCCGCGCTGCCGCTGTAGCGCCAGGGTCTTGTAGGCGCTGCACGCTGTCGTCGAGTCGTCGTAGTACTGCAGCGCGCAGAGGTTCGCGAGGCGCTGGCATGCGCTCTGCGTCCACGAGACCTCGCAGGCGCGCACGGCCACCGCGAGCCCCGCCACGAAGGGTGCCGACTGTAGGACCTCGACCGACGTCGCGGCAGCGCTGTCCGAGGACCTCACGCTCGAGAACATCACTCGGGTGTCGGTGGCAGTGCCCAACGTGATCTTCATGTCCGTTGTGCTCAGGCACGTGCCCCCGATGTTCTGGTAGTTCGTCGCGCACTGGCAGGACCCAGAGGTGTACGTCATCGTCTTGTCCGGGCACCGCACGCACCTGCCGCCCGCGGGGTAGCTGTTCGAGGGGCAAGCGACGCACACCTTGCTGCTGAGCTCAGCGCCAGAGACATCCACGTCCACTGCAGCTCACGGGGTCAGAGGAGCTCCTTCAATTCTCCCCACGCGGGGACGCACTGGCTGCCGAGCCCGAGGAGCACTGGCACTCTGTGCCCGAGAGCGGGCCGGAGGATCCCGAGGACGTCGTGTTGGTCCCGCAGGCAACGCATCGCGACTGGTCGAACGAGGCGGCCTTGCTGCTCGCGACGCAGTTGGTGCACACGAGCTGCCCCGACGTACCGGCAGACTCTGCGTACCCTGTCCTGCACCTGCAGCCGTGCCCTGCGCACGGCCACGGCCATCGAGAGTGTGAGTATGCGAGGTTTACGGGACCAGACTACAATTCACTTGATATCTTCCCTCCAGATATCTCTACACTCTGAGGTATTGGCAGCGATCAGGCAAGGGAAGCCGAAATCTGGCTGAATGCGGGCTGCCAAAGGACACGGAACGCGGGAGTGGGCGGTGCGGGCCTGTCGAGTCGGGGATCGTGGCGTTGGGGCAGGTCTGGCACGACACCGTCGAGTAGTCAAAGTACTGGCTCCCAGTGCAGCTCGTAGACTCCGTGATGGTCAGCACCGAGGCCGCCCGCGCACATGCCAGCGCTGCGATCGCGACGACGAGACGGAGGGATGGGGCCATTTCCCGGGATTATACGAAATCCCGGGGAGATAGACAAATCGTGATATGCTCGATACCGCGAACTGGACACAGACCATACAGAATCCGAACTTTCCCCAGGATAGAACCACGACATGAGAATGCACCTCGAGGGACTGCGGTACGCTGGGTTCTCTGCGAGCACTGTTGCGACAGTGCGAACACCGGGTGCTATTTTTGGCGGGCAGGATTGCCATGATTCAACTTCGTGCCAACCGGAATTGCATATCCACTGCGCCACCCCCGTGCGGCGAGTTCGCGCACGCCACTCGCGTTCTTCCACCCCACTGCCTGCAACTCCCGTCTCGTACGCGCGGCCGTTCGGCAGCATCCGCCGTCACTGTATTACTGAATTGCCCCCGACAGGCTCGGATGTCGGTACTTGTGCTCGCAGCCTTCGCAGCTCTCCTGCTGCCCCCGCGCGCCAGCGCTGTGGCGACGTGCAGCGCCAACCTGACCAATGGAGACCAGTACCCCACGTCCCTGATGTTCGACGACGCGCTGGCGGGGTTCCAGTCGGCCAACTCTCTGAGCTTCAAAGTGCTTGTGCCCAACCTCGGCTCGGGCCGCACGTACACAGAGTTCAGCGTCGGGCCCGTCTACGCCGCCCCGTGCGCGCTGTCGCACGGGTCCGCCGTCGCCATCCCCGCCACGGCGTGCGACGAGTACGTCATCGCGACGTACGCGTGGCAGAACATCACGGCGTGCGGAGTCGTGCGGTCGCTCGACGCGGCCAGCATGGTCGAGACCTACACGGGGGTCCTGCGCGTTAAGTACACCGAGGCCCTGCCGGGCATGAGCGAAATCGACCCCGAGGCCTCGATCACGCGGACAGTCGTCGAGGACCACCTGTGGACCGTCAGGGCGCTCCTGACCATGTCCGCTGTCGTCGGGAGCGTCCGCGTCTACGCGACCGTCAACGCGCACCCGCTGTTCACGGCCCTCAAGATCACTGTCCCGACGACGCCCGGAGACCCCTCGCTTATGCTCGACCTGCTCGTCGGGACGCAAGTGCCATTCTGGCTCGACAACCCGACGCTCGACTACTCTCAGTCGACGCACGTCGCGTCGATGACGGTCATCTCGTCGCAGCAGTACATGAACTCGAGCTCGCACCACTGGGCGCTGCTCACCATCGCGGTGACACCGGTGGCCGGAGTCACGAGTTTCGCCCAGGAGCCCTGGACGCTGAACTTCGACGTCGTCTGCCAGGCAGACGTCAAGGAGTGCCCTGCCGACGTCGCCAGCGCCAACAACCACGTCTCGGCGTCGCTGCTGCTCAGCTCCGGGTCGTTCGTGCCCCAAGTGGTCTCGTCCGTCTCCGCCAGCGCCCAGATCTCGGTGTTCGCCACGCCGGACTATGCGACTGCCAAGAACGCTGTCTTCAGCGACGACGCGTTCTTTCGAACGACATTCTCCGATAACACTGTGTCCCTTTCTGGGGCTGTCCTGACGGCGTTCACTGTGGACGGGCAGTCGATCTCTGCATCCCCGTCACAGGGCACGTTCGACGTGGCCAACCAGGACCTGCGCTGGTCCGCTAGCCTGGCCTCTGTCAGCGGCATCCCCGCCGAGGGCAGCGTGACGGTCACAGTGCGTGCGACTATTCTGGTGACATACACCACGACCGCCCGGAGGAGCGCTCCGAGGACCGAAAAGGTGGTCGTGGAAAAGCAGTTCGTGCTGAACAGGCGCCCCGCCGCGCTGCTCGGGGACCACGCAGGGGCCTCGAGTAACACCCCGTGGATCTGAGACGCCAGCGCTCGCTCCCCCTGTGCTGACATTCAACAAGTTCGGAGGCCATTGTGCACCAGATTGTACGATTGGCGAGTTCTCCTCGCCGTGCGAGAAGGAACCCCGTAAATAGAACAGGCGGAATGCGGCGTACGAGGTGATTTCATCTCGCAGTTACGCGACGGAACATACCACTATTAATAGCCAGTTCATTTGCCATAGTCTGACTGCTGCGCACCCACCTGCTGTGCGCCACCCTCCCACCTTCTCCGCCCGCATCACGTTGCCTGCGATCGTGCCCTGCCCTCTCTGACTCGTTCTGGTGCACTGCACGCAGGCAGATGTACGCACTGCTCGCTCTAGCGGTTTTGATGGCGGCCTCCTCGTGGGCGGCGCCGGCGACCTGCTACCCCAATGCGACTCTGACGGAGCAGTACCCTCCGGCCCTCATCGCCAACGACCCCCTCTCGGGCTTCGCCGCGCTGAACAAGCTCGCGCTGCGGGTCAAGCGCTACGCTGTCGTCGGGCGCGTCTACGGGACGATGAGCATCGGCCCGGACCCCACGGCCGCCAGCGGGGGCTGCACGCTGACCGTCTCGGGCTCGCCGACCACCGGGGCGCAGCCGTGCGAGGAGGACCTCACGACGAGCCAGTTCAGCTGGGGGGCCAACAACTTGATCTGCGGCATGACGCTCGACCAGACCAATGCAACCTTGGACGTGTGGACCGGGGCCCTGCGGATCAGGTGGACCGACTCGTTCCCGCTGTTCCTGGACGGCGTCAACTTCACGAGGGCGTCCTACCAGGACCTGCTGTTCCGTGTCGAGCTGCTGCGCTCCGTCTCGGTGACGCCGACCAACGTCGTCGTCTACGACTCCCTCGTCGCTCACGGAGTCGTCGGCGGGGTCTCGCTGACCTTCGACTCGACTACCAACTACACCAGCGTGGCGCTCTCCATCATCATGGGTGTCCAGAAGCCCTTCAGGCCCACGACCTCGGCCGAGCAGCTGTTCACGAGCGGGACCGGGACCAACACGATCGTCGTCCACGCGGCGGCGCCGACGCAGGCCCTTGTGTCGACGACATCGCACAACTGGAAGCAGCTCAACTACGACATCACGCCCGACAGGTCTCTCAAGATGTTCAACGGGCACCAGATCTTCTTCTCGATAGGGGTCGACTGCGACCCCGGCACCATCTCGAACCCCGCGGACTGCCCCCTCAGGGCGTGGGACAGGCTCAACGTGTCCATCACGCTGACCACCGCCGACTGGACCCCCAAGCTCGTGGCCGTCGTCACGACAACGGCCACGCTCCAGACCTATGGCACCAGCGGCTACACTGCCACCAAGTCGGCCTTCATCATGGGCGACACCGTCTACGCCAAGGCCACGTTCACCGCCGACGACATCGGGATTGTGGGGGCGATCCTGCAGGGCGTCAAGATCAACGGCAAGAGCGTGGTCAACACGACGGGGGCGTGGGACAGTGTCCTCCTGACCTCCAAGTTCTCCTTCGTCCTGCAGGCCTCTGTGCTCGACGACAATGTGACGGAGAGCTCCATGAACGTGCAGGTCGTTGCATCTTTCGACGTGGTGTACGTCCCCTACCACAGCAAGAGGTCCGCGTTCCAGCAGCACGAGTCCATCGACGTCGAGCGCACCATCACTGTCTCCCCCGCCGTCTTCGAGCCCGGCGCGGCCTCCTCCCTGGCCCCGTGGTCGTGGTTCTGAGGACCAGCATTTGTCCGGAAGCCCAAAATAGCACAGCCACCCACCACACTGAGAGATCGATCGCCCACCACCCACCTTCTGTGTCACACAAATAGAAAAACCCCCCTGTTTCCTCATTTTCGCCTGTTCTCTCTGCCTCGCGCGGGGTGCGCCTTTCTTGCTCGCCCGGCGAACGAGGGCCCGCGCAGCCACAGGGCTGTTAATCACAGCCCGCGCAGGGCGAGCCCCTGGAATATCTCGCCCAGGATACCGTTCTCCTGGACCTCTGCATTTGCCACAGTCCGCTCTGCTGCAGTGGGTTCGCCGAAAATGCCGGAAATGCGCGTGCTATGTTTAACAGCACTGCTCGCCGCGGCCGCCTGGGCCAGCTGCCCGCTGCCCGACAGCGCCTACATCGAGCCCGTGCTCGAGCTGCCGCTGTCGGGGTTCGCGGCGTGGTCGCTCGAGCTCTATTTCGTGGTCCGCGAGCCCGAGGTCGAGTTCCGCACTTACGCGCCGCCCTACTACATCGGCTTCAAGCGCGCCGAGTGCTTCATGGGCGACCAGGGCCCCGCTGACATACCGTACCCCGTCTGCGAGGCCGGCCGGCGCGTGGGCCCGTTCGTGTGGAACTCCTCGGCCGCCGAGGCCTGCGGCTTCGCTAATAGCACAGTGGGCGAGGACATCATCTTCACCAACTCGCTCTTCGTCGAGTGGCTGGACCCCAACTCCGAGACGGGCACCGGCACCGCCGCGATACCGTTCCAGCTGATCCTGCGCCACTACAGGTACTCGGCGACCAACATCTCCATCTACGACCCCATCAATGCGCAGGCGGTGCTGTCGTACGTCGAGGTCTCGCTCGACACGACCAACGCCTCCAACGTCGTCATCAAGCTCTCCGCCACCGTCGGCGCCCTGAAACCATTCGACCTCGCCAACAGCGCCACAGCGCCCCCGGCCATCGTGGGGACCGCGACAATCGTCAAAGACCCGCAGTCAGAGGTCACCACCGTGCTGACCACGTCGACGTTTGTCTGGAAGAAGTTCAACTACGTCATCACGCCCGGGGCGTCTGTCACCAAGCTGGACCAGGCCCGAGTGTACCTCAAGTTCGACGCTGGCTGCCAGACGGGCTCGCAGTGCCCGTTCACGTCGACGTATTCGACGCAGATCGTGGCGTCTATTCTCCTGTCGACGGACTCGTTCCAGTCGAAGCTCGTCGACACGGCCCTCGTCAACGGAACGATGAGCTTCTGGTCGTCGCCTACATTCACCGTCCCCAAGCAGCCCGCGTACTGGGAGGGAGAAATGGTGTACGTGAAGATGAGCTTCGCGGCAAGCAAGATAGGGATAGCCTCCTGGAACAGGACCTCGCTGACGGTCAACGGAGAGCCGCCAGAGGGCATCCAGGACCTCAACTGGGACGGGGTAACAGCCGCGAATGCGATCGATGGGGTGCCAGGATCGCTGGACCAATCGCGATTCCGGTTCGTGGCCCGTCTGCCTGCCTCGACGCCCGACGAGGGCTCCGCACAGATGACGATCCGAGCGACCTACACGATCACGTATGACTCCAGCAAGAGAAAGGTGCCGTGGACTCGGGCCATGTCCTTCAGCAGGCTAGCCACGTTCAGCCGGCAACGCCTGCAGAAAGGAGCAGCATCAAGGTTAGCGCCTTGGTGGCTATGAACACCTGTGAACATGACTGTCATACCAATAGAGCTTGCCGTCTAGATACAGTTATTTATCGAACTGTCGTTCAGTGACATTCACGGGACAGAGGCAGGGCTGGGTGAGGGTATGCAGCCCTAACCCTAACAATTGCATTTTCCGATTTGCTGGCTCTTCATTTTACATTTGAGGGCCAGTACAAATCTAGTTTGTCAAGTTGATAGCACTGAAGACTCCAATGCCTTTGTTTCAATTGTTGTCACACCCTCCAGTGCTCCTAATGCGAAGGTGAAGGAAGAGTGCCCGTGGCCGAGGTAGTAACATCGTCAGAACCATGGCCTCAGGCTCGAGGCCGCGCCACCTTGGACGCGGTAGTTGAAAGTGGCGTAGGCGCTGTATGACACCTGCTCGACCTGCGGCTCCCCTCTCTTGCTGGAGATGTACGAAACAGTGTACGTCGCCCTGACTGGCAAGACCGCGGACCCCTCGGCCGCCGCCGAGACCGGCAGGCGAGCCGTGAACTTGAACCGCGAGACGGCCAGAGACCCAGTCACTCCGGCGATCGTGTTGGCGGCGGTGACACCGTCCCAGTTGAGGTCCTGCAGGCCCAGGGGCACGTCTCCGTTGACGGTAACCGACGTGCGGTTCCACGATGCGATGCCGACCTTCTTGGCCGTGAAGTTGACCTGCGCGTACACCGCGTCGCCGTCCCAGTACGACGGGGACTTGGAGGTCGTGTACGTGTTGGACGTCCAGAAGCCCAGCGTTCCGTTGACGTAGGCCGTGTCGATGAGCTTGGGCGTGAAGCTGCTGGTCGAGAGCAGCACTACGGCCGTGATGGGTTTGGCGCCGCTGTACGGGCACTCGACCCCGGCCACGCAGCTTGCGTCGAAGTTCAGCGTCACAGCGACCTTGTTGAACTGCGACACGCCGCCCCCGGGCGTGATGACGTAGTTGAACTTCTTCCAGTAGTGCGTCGTCGTCGAGGAGAGCGAGACGAGCTCCGGGGTGTCCTTGACTATGGTGTTGGTACCGGAGATGGTGGGCACCAGCGTGGCGCTGTTGATGAGATCAAACGGCTTCTGGACACCCATCGTCGCCGACATCTTCACGCTGACTGTGGCCGTGTTGGTGGCACTGAGCACGACCTCGATGTACGACAGCACGCCGTGGGCCACGATGGGGTCGTAGATGGTGATGTTGGTCGTCGCCGTCACGCGCCTGTGGAGGACCAGCTGGAACGGTAGCGCGGCGCTGCTCGTGACCGCGAACGACGCATCGTCGGTGACGTACTTGTTGTCGGTCCACCCGACGATCAGAGAGCTGGTGAAGATGAGGTCGTTGCCCACTGTCGAGACGGAGAACCCGCAGTTGTCGACGACCGACGCGTTCCACGTGAACGGGCCGACGTTGTCTCCGGTCTCGCAGTCGGGCGAAGCGATGGCGACGGTGCTGATGTGGTCCATCCTGCACGCGTCGTGCACGTTTCCGATGTAGTAGGGCGGGGTGTAGGTGCGCGCGGTCACGGTGGGCAGGCGGACGACGAAGTAGAGGTAGTTCAGCGCGCCCGTGAAGCCCGACTGGCTGAGATCGAGGGTCGGTTCGTGGAAGCCGCCGTCCGCCCACGGGCACGGCGCAGCCAGCGCGGCGGCGGCGAGCAGCGAGAGCAGAGACAGGGCACGCATTCTAACACCTTCGCAGCTAAATTTGCTTGTGCCTCTGCTGACCGTAAGCGTACAATGACAGCACTGCATTTCGATTAAGTCCGTGAGCACAACCAAAAATAGAACCGTGGATGCTCAGTTCTGCTGCACGTCCGCCCCGTCGAGGTGCGAGTCAGCCTGCCGATCTCTCTCTCTCCCCCCTTGGACAGATTTGTACTGCGATGCTATGCAGGGAGTGGCCTGCTTGGGGGCCAATGAGACCATTGGCCGAGGCGATGGAGATGGCGAATCGGTGGGTGGCCAAAAATAGCCTTGAGGTCGCTCGATCATTAGCTCCCAACCAAAAGCGGAACAATCTCAGCGAACGGAGGCCGCAGCCCCGGAGAACGGCTCCAGCACCGCTTCATAAGGCTCGCCAGGAGCTCTGGACACTCCTTGGGGATGGCGGGCCGCTCGTTGGCCACGGAGACTCGCCACATAACCGACGCCCAATTCTCCTCGACGGCTGCATTTCCGTACGGCTCCATTCTCGTCGCGACCTCGAACACGACAATGCCGAAGCTGTGTGCCCGCCTCAGGCTGTGTGCAGGTGATTTCGCCCCACCTATACACATCGCACTCGCTGGTGAAGAGCTTCTTCGATATCACCTCGGGGGCCATCCAAAAGGGGGATCCGTACTGCGGAAGATGCACGCACGTCAGGGCGGGCGTGAGCCTTCTCTCGGCACCGTACCTGCAGGTGCCGCGTGGGTTCGCTGCGCGTGCACGACATGCCGAAATCCGAGATCTTGGGGTCCAAGCCCAGCGTCAACAGGACATTGTCGCTCTACCGGTTGCCCGTCCCTCAGCGGGTGAGTCGCCAGCCCATCACGCTTGGGCGGGCGCGCCTTGAGGTCTCGGTGCAGGATCCCCCTGCTGTGGAGGAACGCCATGCCCCTGGCGATGCCGACCAGGATTCTCTGCGTTGTCCTCCACTCGAGAGGCGTCGCCGAGTGGAGCAGAGAATGCAGAGTCCCCAGCTCGCACAGCTCTGTGCTCCCATTGTCAATTCGTCACCCTCCTAGGTCGCGCATACCTGTGACCACGACGAAGTCGCTGGTGCTCAGGGAGGCACCCAGGCAGGCCACAACGTTCGGGTGATGAACGCGAGTCAGCATGGCGATCTCCGTGGCAACCATCTCCTGCACAGTCCACACGTCACGGGAGTCGAGGGACTCTGACTTCACCCACCCTGACTGCCTCTGCGACAAACCGCGACAGAGACGTCTTGATGGCGACATCGGTCCCGTTGTAGCTCCCCCGGTACACGCGGCTGAAGCGGCCCGCCCCGATCTCGGGCCCAAAAGCCAGATCCTCCCTCCTGATCTGCCACGCGCACCGAGAGCAACAGTGCAGTGCGGAGCAGTGTCCGCAGTTGTGGCACTCGGCGGCAGCATGTGGCGGCGCCCTTGCAGCTGCCGGCCAGGTGGCGTAGAAGAGGCACGAGCAGGTCGACGCGCTGCACGCCCGATCGGCCTGGACCAGCGCGTCAGCAGAACTGCAGCTCGGGGCTGGCCGGGATCGGACGCACGGGCCCGAGGTCGAAGTGAGCCGCCGGGAAGTGGTGGCACATGACACTGCTCACTTTTCAGTTTGCTCAGAATCAGTGGAAAACAGTGCAATAAATCCCCCGATCAGTTACCTTCCTTGCATTTGGTCAGGGCTTGAGGGATCATGTAGTGGCATGTCTTGGGGACTTATTTGCTTCTGTTCCGCAATTCCTACTGGAATCTACTGGCAGATAAACGCCAGGGAGCTGAAACAGATATTTGTGGAGGAACGCCATGCCCCTGGCGATGCCGACCAGGATTCTCTGCGTTGTCCTCCACTCGAGAGGCGTCGCCGAGTGGAGCAGAGAATGCAGAGTCCCCAGCTCGCACAGCTCTGTGCTCCCATTGTCAAATCGTCACCCTCCTAGGTCGCGCATACCTGTGACCACGACGAAGTCGCTGGTGCTCAGGGAGGCCCCCAGGCAGGCCACAACGTTCGGGTGATGAACGCGAGTCAGCATGGCGATTTCCGTGGCAACCATCTCCTGCACAGCCCGCACGTCAGGGGAGTCGAGGGACTCTGGCTTCACCCACCCTGACTGCCTCTGCGACAAACCGCGACAGAGACGTCTTGATGGCGACATCGGTCCCGTTGTAGCTCCCCCGGTACACGCGGCTGAAGCGGCCCGCCCCGATCTCGGGCCCAAAAGCCAGATCCTCCCTCCTGATCTGCCACGCGCACCGAGAGCAACAGTGCAGTGCGGAGCAGTGCCCGCAGTTGTGGCACTCGGCGGCAGCGTGTGGCGGCGCCCCTGCAGCTGCCGGCCAGGTGGCGTAGAAGAGGCACGAGCAGCTCGGCGCGCTGCACGCCCGATCGGCCTGGACCAGCGCGTCAGCTGAAAACTGCAGCTCGTGGCTGGCCGGGATCGGACGCACGGGCCCGAGGTCGAAGTGAGCCGCCGGGAAGTGGTGGCACATGGGCTGGGCGCACTGGCCGCCCCCGTGGACTCCGGCATCTGCGAGAAGCCCCCAATGACAAGTGAGAGCCCGCGTTTGCCGCCAAGACCTCGAGACGCGAACACTGGTAGCACAGGCATCCAGGGACCAGACACCTCCCTCTCGTTGTTCCGTACGACGCCCCGGCGGTGCTTGCGAGCTCCTCGGCCCTGCGGGCAGGACAGTGGTTGACACTTGACAGGCGAAAAACTGCTTTCTTGCGTGCTCACGAGAGAGATCCGATGTCAAGGCTCATTCTCGCGAGTGGGACAGGCGGGCGCTTGTGCCGATTCGTCCCAGTCCGACGTCACTGACCGAATATCACGTCAACGACAGCAAATCTGTGCGTGTCGGCCCGATTCACCCGCGTAAAAATCGCGCAGGAATTCGATTCCCTCAGAGGGAACGAGCACAGACAGGGAGGCGGCCACCATGCTGCAGCACGACGGCCACCGAGGCGACGATGAGCGCGAGGCGCTGCTGGCGCCGTGCTACGAGTACCACCTCGCGATCACCGGCATGACCTGCGAGTCCGCCGTCCCTCTCTCTCGCATCCCCTCCTCTGCTCAGCCCACAGCCCACTCGACCCTGCGAGGGGCCGCCCCCCTGTTTGGTTGTGCTGACGCCTGAGCTGCGCCGCCCGCACGGACCGCAGGGGATGCGTCGAGCTCGTCACCGAGGCGCTGGGGCAGCTCCCCGGCGTCGTCTCGGCCGACGTCTCGCTGGCCCCCGGGCGCGCGCACGTCACAGCGAGCGCCAGCGTCGCCGCCGACGCCCTCGTCCGCGCCGTCCGCTCCTGCAGCAAAAAGTTCTCCGCGGAGCTCTGCGCCCCCGACGAGGCCCCGCGGCCGCCACCCCCCTCGGCCCCTCGCCCCGCTGCCCCTGTCGTCGTCGCTGTGACGTCACTTGGCGCTGAGCAGCGGCAGCAACAGCAGCAGCAGCAATTGGCGCCGGCGTCGTCGGAGGCGGTGCTGGAGCTCGCGGTGGGCGGGATGACGTGCGCGGCCTGCAGCGCGCGCGTCGGGGCGGCGGCGAGGGCGCTGGGCGGCGTGACGTCGTGCGACGTCAACCTGCTCGCGGGGACGGCGCTCGTGCGCTACGACCCGGCGCGCGCCGGCGCCCGCGAAATCGTCGGCGCCATCGAGTCGGCGGGCTACCGCACGTCCCCCGCCCCGCGCGACGCCCGCGCACGCGCCGAGGCGCTCTCGCACTCGGCCGAGATCCGCGGCTACCGCCTGTCGTTCCTGGCCTCGTGCGCGCCCCCACGCCCGCTTGCAGCTCCGCGGCAGCCGCGCGACTGACCTTTGCGTGGCGGCTGCGCGTCGAGGGCGGTGTTCGCGGTGCCGATGCTGGGGATGATGGTGGCCATGATGGCCTCGCAGCGCGCCAGGGACGCGCTGATGACGAGAGTCTACCGCGGCGTGACGGTCGAGGGCCTCGCGGGGCTCGCGCTGGCTACGCCCGTGCAGCTGTACCTCGGGCGCTCGTTCTACGTGCGATCGTACCGCGCCCTGCGGCACGGGAGCGCGACGATGGACGTGCTCGTGGCGCTCGGCACCAACGCCGCGTACGTCTTCTCGGTCGTCTCGCTGGCCCTCGCGGCCGCGCGCCCGCACTACCACGCCGAGTTCTTCTTCGAGACGAGCGTGCTGCTCATCACGTTCATCATGATGGGGCGATGGCTCGAGAGCGTGGCCAAGGGCCGCACGAGCCTCGCCGTCACGCGCCTGCTCGAGCTCAGGGCCGCAACGGCCCTGCTGGTCGTGCCCGGCCAGGACGACAAGGAGATCGACGCGGACCTCGTGCAGAGGGGCGACACGCTCAAGGTGCTCCCAGGGTCCAAGGTCCCCGCGGACGGCGTCGTCCTCTCGGGCTCGACCAGCGTCGACGAGAGCATGCTCACCGGCGAGTCCATGCCCGTCGCCAAGTCCGCGGGTGATGGCGTCGTCGCCGGGACGCTCAACCTCAACGGGACGGTCCTCGTCGAGGCGACCAAGATCGGAGCCGAGACGTTCCTCTCGCAGATCGTCTCGCTGGTGCAGACAGCGCAGCTCTCCAAGGCACCAATCCAGGAGCTCGCGGACAAGGTCTCGTCCGTCTTTGTCCCGTTCGTCATCGCCGTCGCGCTGCTCACGTGGGCCGTGTGGTTCACGCTCGCCACCCTCGGGGTCGGGAAGCTGCCGCAGTGGATCGAGCGTCGAGGTCGTGCCCCTCTCTTGTTCCCTCTTCTCCCTCGCCCTCGTCTCACGTTGGCCCGCGAGTAGGAGTGTCGCCGTTCATCTTCAGCTTCCTCTTCGCGGTCGCCACGGTGGTCGTCGCGTGCCCCTGCGCCATGGGGCTGGCCACGCCGACGGCCGTCATGGTCGGCACGGGCGTCGCGGCGCGCAGGGGCGTCCTCATCAAGAACGCGTCGTCTTTCGAGCGCGCTAACAGGATCGGCGTCATCGTCTTCGACAAGACCGGGACGCTCACAGCCGGCAAGCCCGTTGTCACCGACGTGTGCCCCTATGGCTCCACACCGGTAGGCGCCTTCCCACTCCTCCTACCTCGGACTGAAGGCCCGCGTGCGGCTCCCAACAAGGCGGACGAGTTGCTCCGCGTCGCCGCCAGTGCCGAGTCGTCGAGCGAGCACCCGATCGCCAGGGCCATCACCGAGGAGGCAAAAAGGTGTGAGGACCACGCCCCTTGGGCGCGCCAGCTGACGGTGCGGGCTCCGTAGGCGGGGTGCCAGCGCGTCTCCTGCTGAAAACTATGAGGCACTGGCGGGCGAGGGGCTGCGATGCACGGTGGACGGCCACTCGGTCTTGATAGGAAAGCACACGCTCTTCCCGACGCTGCCAGCCGACCACGCGGGAGCGCTCTCTCGCCTCGAGGTGCCCCGAACCGCAGAAGTGTTTGCTTGTTTTCTGACGGCGCGAGCAGAGCCAGGGGAAGACGTGCATTACCGTCAGCGTCGACGGGGCTGTCGTCGGGGCCATCGCGCTCGCCGACTCGCCTCGCCCGGAAGCAAGGGAGGTCGTGTCAAAGTTGAAGGCAATGGGAATAATTCCGTGGATGATTACCGGCGACAACCAGTGCGCAGTTGTCGCACCGCTGCCTTAAAAGCTCATCACCGTTGCAGGAGAACAGCAAACTGTGTCGCAGAGGCAGTGGGTATCATTCCAGAGCATGTCCTCGCGTCGGTGCTTCCCCAGCACAAAGCGACAAGGTGCGAAGTCTCTCCCCCTCCACCATTCCCAGCTTTACTAAGATCCTCCCCCCTCTTCCCGACCTCTTAGAGTGGCGGAGCTCCAGGCTATGGGCCACAAGGTTGCGATGGTGGGCGACGGCATCAATGACTCACCAGCCCTCGTGCGGTTACCACCACTTTGCTGCCTTCCCTCACAACGGACTGAACCCGACACAGGCACAGGCCGACCTCGGCATCGCCATCGGCGCTGGAACGGTTTGCACTTCGCCGTTTAATTTATTCCCGCAATTGAATACCGCAAATTTGGCAATTGTAGGATATCGCCATCGAGACGGCCTCCGTGGTGCTGGTGCAGAGCGACCTCCGCGCGCTGCTCGGGGCTCTGGACATCTCGCGCCGCACGTTCCAGCGCATCCGCCTGAACTTCCTCTGGGCGTTTGGTTACAACGTTGTGCTCATACCCGTGGCTGCCGGCGCCCTCTACCCCCTCACCAACCCCTACATCCTGCCGCCCTACCTGGCCGGCCTTATCATGGCCTTCTCCTCTGTCTCTGTTGTCTGCTCGTCGCTGCTGCTCAATGTCGACCTCGGCAAGTGCAGGCGCTCCTGAGCCATCCACCGGCCCCCGTCTATCGTCGGCCATAAGTGCTTAAGACTCGCAGGTAACCCGAGAATGCAAACGTGTTAATTCATGTCAGCGCGAGCTGCGCGCGGGGCCTCAGGCGACGCCGGGTTTTGTCTTCTCCGCGATGGGTGGGAGCACTGCGTTGCCGTTGCCGTTGTTGGCCTGCGCCACCTGCTTCCCGATGGTGGCCTTCTTCACCGCCGCCACGGGCTCGGCCTGGCCGCCCTTGTGCTGCCTCGCGTGCGCTCCCGTCGTCGGCAGCGCCGGTTTTCTCCCCTTCTCGTGTGCCGCAGCCGCAGGGGCCGCTGTCGGAGCAGACGCGGGCGCCTGCTTCTCCGGGGCGGCGCGCTCGGGCGCTGCGGGCTTCTCGGCTGTCCTCTCGGACGACCTGTCTGAGTGGCGGGCCTCCTGCGAGGCGCTGCCGATACGCGACGGCGGGCGCGGCGGGCCGAGAGACCTGCTCAGGCCGCCCCTGGAGTCGGGGCCGGGCGCTGTCGGCTTCTTGGTCTGCAGGGGGAGGGCGAGGCCGTTGCGCTCGAGCTCCTTCTTGAAGGCCGTGGCGTTCTGCTTGGCCTCCTTGAGCTCCTCGGCGAGCTGGGCCTCGCGCGAGCGCAGGAACTTGACCTCCTTGTCCAGGGCCATAGAGCTGCCCTCCCGCGGGGGCGCCACGGGGACGCTGTGCGCCGCTGCAAGGCTGCTGGCGAAGGAGACGGGGACGACGGACACGAGCCCCGCGTCGCAGCCCTGGACGCGGACGCTGGCCGTGGTGTTGAGCAGCGGCTCGTCAGCGGACCCCCCGATGGGCTTCCTGCGCAGGATGAAGAGGAGGATCACCGAGTGGCAGATCTTGAGCGTCTCCGGGGCCACGCAGAGCTCCAGGATGGCCCGCGTGGTGGTCGCGGGCTGCACCTTGGAGATGACGTCGAGCTGCCGCGCCATGGCGTCGAGTGCCGACATCTCCGAGACGACGACGCTCTTGGGCCTGCCCTGCTTCTCCGAGAGCACCACCGACAGCGAGTCGAACGGCACCACGCCAGCAACCAGGGTGACCTCGTCGGCTGTGAGGCCCCCGCCGCGCGGGTCCTGGGTGACCTCGAGGACGAGGGTCGCCGGGCCGGGCAGGATGACAGCGAGCGGGCAGGTGGGGATGGGGTCGAGGGCCGCGTTGAACACCGAGGACATCTGGCTCGTGTGTGACTTGCGCTCGATCGTCGAGACCTCGAGCTCAGAGAAGAGCGAGAGGAACCCGTTCTTGCCCTCGAGCTCGATGAAGAACTGGCTCTCCTTGAGCGGGTTGAGCTTCGTGTCTGCGCTCTTGGGAATTTCCTCGCCCAGGGCCTCAGCCAGCAACGCGGGCGTCCACCTGTCGCTCTTGAGCGACCAGTCGCCCTGCCACACGTCGTCGGCGTAGGGGTTGAACAGCCGCAGCAGGTGGAACCTGCCCTGCAGCGTGTGCATCTTGGTGATGACGTACGAGTGCCCGGGAGTGAGGCCCAGGCAGCTCTCCTTGGGCTTATCCTCGCCGATGCGGCACATGAGGAAGTTGACCTGCGCGGGGTCGCGGTGCAGGCCCGAGAGGAACGGCCACACGTTGCCGCAGAGCCTGTGCCGCATGATCTCCGGAGACTCGAGGTCGAGCTCGTGGCCGCAGCCGCCCACGAGGATGTTGAGGCACTCCTGCCACGTGCAGCCCTCGATGGCCTCATAGCAGCTCTGCAGCTTGGCGACGGCCTTCTCGAGCAGCGGCGCGTACCACTCGTTCTCGGACTTACACCTGCAGTAGACGGGCTGCACGAGGTCCTTGGCCTCGCCCTTGCGCTGCATGACGGGCAGCATGTCGTCGACGACTACGAACACGAGGCGCCCGATGGACGAGAACATGCGAATGGCCACAATGCCGTGGCTCCGGAGGTCATCGTCCGACGAGATGAACATGGACTTGAGGAACGCCCCGCGCTCTGCCGCAGACACCGCGGCAACCGCGCACAGCAGCGCGTCGGTGCCGAGGTGGCCGTTGATGACCTGCCCAGGCCGCGGCGACCCCTGGGCAAAGAGCTTCGCCTTGTCGCCCGACATCTCGGAGACCCTCTTCCACCCAGAGGGAACGGTCGCCGTCTTGGGCGGGTGCACCGAGTTGACCCAGAGGGACCCCTCGTTGGCCCCGAAGTCCGGGTCGACGAACTTGCCCGACGTCTCCCTGCGGAACTTCTCGAGGTACGCCCGCGCGAACTGGTCGCAGGCGTCGACAGAGTTTGCCGGGAAGCCGACCGAGATGAACGAGGACAGCGGGACGCCGGCCTCGAGCAGCAGCATCAAGGTCTGGGGGCTCTCGCCGTCCATCGCGAGCTCGAGGGGCGTCTTGCCCGACTTGTTCTTCATCGTCTGCGAGAGCTTTGCGGCCTCGGGGATGTGCTTCAGGAGGATCCTCGTGGCCTGCTCGCACCCCACTGCGCACGCGTAGTGCAGCGCCGTGTTGCCCAGGATGTCGGGCCCCAGTATCTTCGACTTGGAGATGAGCTGCTCGATGAGGTCCGTGTTGCCCGCCGACGCGGCGAGGTTGAGCGCGGGGATGCCAACCTCCTTGAGGATGTGCCACGACTGGACCACCGACTCGTTTCTGCCCTGGAAGCAGTCGAGCACCAGCAGCTTGACCCTGAGCAGCGTCGCGTGCTTGCCATTGGGGCTCGGCATGCCGTCGGCGGGCTTCACGCGGAGCCTGTCGGGGCTGGAGAACGAGGGCTGTATGCGCAGCGACTTGTTCACGAGGCACACGAACGCGATGATCGAGTCAACGGTCGAGAGGCACTCGAAGGGCGTGCGGCCCGTGGCCGAAAGCGCATTGGGGTCCGCCCCCCTGGCCAGCAGGAGCTCGCAAGCCCTGGCGCTGGGCACAAAGTGCAGCGCCGTCATCCCCTGGTTGTCGGTGGCCAGGATGCTGATGGGCAGCCTGATGAGCTCCTCGACGACGGCCGAGGGCGCGCGCAGGCGGCAGGCGTGGTGCAGCAGTGTGCCGCCGTCCTGGTGCAGCGAGATGGTCGCCTTGAGCTGCAGCATGCGGACGAGGAGGTCCCACTTCTTCTTCTCGCAGCACGCGAAGAGGACGTCGGAGATGCGCGGGTCCGAGAGCGGCACCGACTCGTCGACCACCAGAGCCTTGGGCAGCGCCGCGCTGCTCAGGTACTCGTGCAGGGCGTAGTACCCGAACTCCGCGAGGCGTGTCTGGTGCACCTTGCAGCCCTTGAACGTCGAGTAGTCCGACAGCGCCGCGCACATGCGGAGCGCGTCCTCTACGGGCCACTCGGGCGCTGCGGCAGCGGCGCCTGCGGGGCCGCCCTTGGCCTCCCACCGCTCCTCGACGAGCACCTCGGAGATGGGGCGGCCCCCGAGGGACATCGCAAAGCCCTTGCCCGCCATGGCGACCATCGGCTCGACGTACCCGCCCCTGCAGGCCTCGCCCATGGCCTTCTGCTGCGCGATGGTCTCGATCTTCCCGGAGTTCAGGATCTCCTTGACCAGCAGCTTCTTGCCCGTGTCGCGCGCCCCGATGAGGTACGGGGACCTGTACCGAACGGGCGCCCACATGCCGACGATCGCCGTGCTCGGGGTCGACGGCGTGGCGCTGCGGTGCGTCAGGAGGATCCGCCAGAGCTCCGGGTCCTGCGGGATCGAGTACCACGAGAGGTTCACGACCCGCGCCCCGCCGTCGAGCAGCGCCCTGACCGTCGACGGGGACCAGTACCGCTGTACTGCAGACTGCAGGGGGTACTCGGCCTCGAACCCGTTAGCGTCGTTGGGGTCCGCGCCCTTGTCGAGCAGCGCCTTGACGACAGCGGCACTGGCGGCACCGCGGCTGAGGTTCCCGGAAGCCGCGTAGTGCAGAAGAGCGGAGAGGACGCTCTTTGGGCTCTTCGAGTCCCTCTCGATGACCTTGAGCGCCGCGGGGCACCTCATGACGTGGCTCTGTGCGACTTCGTCGCGGAGAACCTCGAGGAGGACAGAGAGCGGCGCCGCCTCGCCCGCTTTCTCGACGAGTACGCCGAGGCAGTCAGCGGACATCGCGGCACCCGCCTGCCTGAGGTCCTCCCTGGACACCGCGGCGCCGGCGTTGACCAGCAGGCGCAGAGTGGACGACATGTTGCGCTTGAGGACCTGCGCGGGGATCGCAGCCCCCTTGTGGCCCGCCTTCAGCAGCGACGCCAGGATGGCATCGCACCCGCACGACGCTGCTGCCGCGACAGACGCTGCGTCGACCTGAGCCCCGGCCTTGACCAGCGCCTCGACGATGGCCGCGGAGCAGTTCCACAGCCCCTGGGCGGCCAGGACGAGCGGGCTGTCGGCGCCCCGTTTGGCACTCGCGGAGACCCCCGCGCCGATCAGCTCGGCCACAACGCCCTGGCAGCCGTACTGGACGGCGGTGCATAGCGCCGACCCTGAGGGCTTCTCCGACGTCTCGACAAAGCGCTTGGCCAGCTCCAGCGCGGCGTCCGGGTACCCGCGGTGCAGTGCGTGCTCGACAGCGCTGTTGAGCTCGCAGGCGGGGACGGCACCCGCCATGAGCAGCGCGGCGTCGGGAGACCCGGCCAGGTAGAACAACTGCATCTGCTGCGCGTGCTCCTCTACGCGTACCCCGCGGTTGCGCAGCATGCGGACGTAGTCGGCTGTCGTGGAGGAGACGGCGGCGACGAGCACGGGCGCCACTGCGAGCGTGGCAGGCGGCAGGCTGCTGAGCAGCACCTCTGCGGCGTTGTAGAAGCCGTGCGATATGAACCCCGCGAGGCACTCGGTCGCCGGCCCCTGCCTGCCCTGCAGCAGCGGTATCAGGGCCTGCGCGGTGTCCGACGTCCTGGCCTTGGTCGCGAGCGCCGGCACCTCCTCTGGCCGGATCATCCCCACGCAGTTGGCAGCGACCGCGCGGACGGCCTCAGAATCGGAGCTCTCGACTGCAGTGAGCAGCGCGGGCCCGAGGTGCTCGGCGGAGAACTGCGCGAGCCCCGAGGCCGCCGAGGCGAGGACGGCGCACACGGCCTCTGCGGACCCCCCGGTGATGGCCAGCTGCAGTGCAGAGTAGGTGGTGCCCTCGAAGTCGATGCAGACGGCGGCGGACGACCCGCCCTTGATCAGCTCCTTGGCCTTGGACGCGTTCCCGCTCAGCAGCGCGACGCACAGAGTGCTCTTGGCGTAGGCGGCTGCCAGGAAGGGCCTAACGTGCGGGTGGACGCTGGTGCCCGGGAGGGGCACGCCGCCCGCGCGGGCCAGGAGGCAAGCGGCGCGGAGGAACAGCGGGTCCACGTCCGCGCGCTGGAGCGCGTCCATCAGCAGCTTCGTGCCGTCGCGCGTGCCCGCCAGGAAGAACTCCCCGCGGGTCTCGAAGAGCTCCTCGAGCGCCGCGATGGCGCGCTCGGGCTCGAAGAACCCGTGCGCGTGCGACTTGTGCAGCCACGAGTCGGCGTTGGCCCCCCCGACGAGCGCGAGAGCCTGCAGGGCCTGGCGGCGCGGAATGCGCTCGGGGATGAGGTTGTCGAGCTTGGGCAGCGCGAAGTCGGCGCAGAGGCGCGGCAGAAGCGCGAGGTCGCCCGACTGGATGACCGCCTGCCAGACGCACGTGGCCGCGGGGCGGTCCTCGGCGAAAGACTCGGTGTACTTGAGGATGAACTCGGCGGCGGCCTTCTGGCGGGCCCTGAGGGCGGCGCAGAGCTGGTACCCGCGAGGCAGCGAGACGAGGTCCTCCTCGGGGCCTCCGACCTCGAACGCGTGCGCGATCGAGGCCGTGTCGCGCTCCTGCGCCTGGCGCTTGAGCTGGTGGCGGTCCTTTGCGCGCCTGTTGAACAGAACGCGGGGCGGCAGTCGGCCAGGGCGCCCCGTGTCCAGCGCCAGCAGCGAGCGCAGCAGGTCGACGTCACCCAGCGACGCGGCGACGGCCAGCGGGGAGAGCGCCCCGCGTTCCCTTGGGTTCATCGCGCCGTGCAAGGGAAACGCCCCCGCGGCCGAGACGACGGCGCGGAGAACTCGGGCGTCCTTATCGCGCGACGACCACGCGGCTGCGCGAGTGAACCCGCCCGCCTCGTACGGATCGGCCCCGGCCTCGAGCAGCACGTCGACCGCGTCGGGAGCCGCGGCCTTGTCGAGGGACGTGCGCAGGCACTTCTCGAGGTCGAGCTGCCCGGCCGGCAGCAGCGAGACCAGCTTGCGCAGCGCCATCTCGAGGCCCGGCCGCGAGATGCACTCCTCGAGGACCAGGTCCGCGTCGCGCGGGCTGTGCACGCAAAACGGGACCAGGGCCTCGACGGCCTCGGCGGGCGCAGCTCTCAGTGCCTCGCGCTCGTGCGGCTGCGCGGTTTCGGTCTCGCGGACTTCTGTTCCGGGCCTGAAGACCCGCTCGGCCACCGCCTTGACGACCTCGATCGACGGGGGCCCACCGCGGGCGCAGGCAGCGACAGCGAGCGCCACAATGCGCGGGAGGCCCGAGTCGGTCGCCGCCAGGGCCGCGCGGGCCCAGTCCTCGCGGCCAGCGGCTGCTGCCAACATTAGGAGTTCGGACCTGTCCGGAGTTCCCTGCGGCATTGACGCCGCGAGCTCCGACAGGTCTCCTGCGCCCCGCGAGACCTCGACGGCGCACGGCGTAACGCCCTCTGATGGCGTGGGCAGCAAAAGCGCGTACGCGAGGGCGCTGAGTCCGCTGTCGTCGGGAGCGAGTGATTTTGCTCCAGCATCGACGAGCACTCTGGCAACTTCGGCGGATCCGCTGATGGCAGCCGCGTGCAGTGGCGTGCGCCCATCGGACAGACGGGGGCGGTTGGGGTCAGCGCCACGTGAGAGCAGGACGTGCACTCTGGCTGCGTCTCCGGCGGCTGCTGCTGCGTGAAGCGGAGGACCCAGAGACCACGAATTGTGTGCTGCGTCCCGCAGTCCACGTGCGTGCTCACGTGCGCAGAGGAACTCATCCGCGGACCATGGAGAGCCTAGAGGGGAGCTCTTCATGATCGTGTGGGTGAGCTCGAAGGTGCTGTATGAATGGCTTGCTTGTGTGTGTTCTATTTTCGGGTGCCCCTTTGGCCCTGAATAGAGAGATCCATCCTCAGTATGTCGCGAATCAGCGGCTTTCCGCTCCAGGGTCGCCTCAGACTTGAATCCCGCTAGAGCGATGCTGAGCTATCAGCATGGCCTTATATCTACGACTGAGAGATAACGAGTATTCGTTAAACTGGAGAGATGATGTCTTGCCCCATTCTGCCCTGCCCATCGCCAGATTCTCTTCAACTAATCCTCCTCCCGAACGCCCGAAGGACACTTGGGTATTCCTCTGCCATCGACCCACATCAAAGCAACTGTAGTAGAGTTGCAGGCGGTTGAGTTGATGCCGAGCAACAGTGGTCAGTTGGCTGCCTAGTCGTGCACGAGAATGCAGGAGGATGGGTGGGGGCCTGCCTGCGCCAGAGGAATGGGGAAGTCAGAAATCTCTTGTGTCCTGAGCAGCAATCGCAAAAAGCCTGCCAGAGGACTGAGAGCACATAACGCAATGCACCCCGGGCGAGAACCGATAACACTTCGAACATCGAAATTAAGCACTCGGAGCTCTTGTGGCCTGCCCGTGAATCTCACTGAACACCAGTCAGCTTCCCTAAATGGCTACGAAGGCGAAATCCATCAAAAGGGGGCATGCAAAATGCCGACTCTATTTTTGCAGGCTTAGGATCCCTCTGCTCATTCGGCTAGGGTCGGTCGATTGCGCGTGCTCGGCCCGCGCCTCTCCGCTCGAGTCAACCAAACGCAGTGGTGCCACCTCGGCGCGCACAACAGGTCACATGCCGTCACTGCCCTCGCCCTGCTTCTTCGCGCTGCTCCTCGTTGCTGGACTGTGCGCCCCCGCCAGCGCGGACAGGTGCGCTCGCATGCACTCGGGTATTGACCCGGGGGCTCACAAGGCTCTGGCAGGCTCCTGCTGGTGCAAGCGACCATCATGAAGGCCGTGGACATGTTCCAGGACACTTTCGACGGCGTCGCCGCGGTGAGTCGATCACACTGGGCCGCTCCGTTCACATTACCTGTTCCTACGAGCGTGTCTCAACGGGTTCGGTCTCCAGGCAGCCGCCCAGGTTGCGCTGCAGGGCGAGCACTTTGCCAACTGGGGGATGCTGGACAGCAGCGTCAACCTCTCGTCGCTCACGTTCGTCGGCGGCCCCGACGCAACGATCGCTGACCTCAGCCCTTCTCGCTTCTCGGAGGCGAGCAATCGTAGCTGTTCTCCAAGTCCCCTTCTAAAATCGATGCATGCCCAGTTTGTCGTGAGCAAGAACGCCTTGGAGACAGCTCCCAAGAGCTTCTTGGGCGGCGGGGACACGTGCGCGTGCGCGGCCGAGCGTAACGCGTTCTGTGCTCGGTACGCGAGTGCCATGGCCATCGCCCCGTCGTACACGTGCATGCCCTGCGCTCGGGCCTGCGAGGTCGCCTACGGGCTGCGCCTGACGCTGCCGATGGACGCGGCTCTGGATGGCATCATCCCAAACCAGCCGCTCGTCCAGAACTGGTACTGGGGCAGAGGCAACCAGTCGTACGACTGGGGCCGCATTTGGATCGTCTCGGCGCACGGCTACTCGCTGGCCTACCTCAACAGCACGTCGGCGGTCCAGGAGCTCAACACCGGAAGCTCGCAGTGGAGACTCGCAGAGGACCGCGCGGCGTTCGACAGGACCGCCAGGTGGAGCTCGCCATACATTGACCAGATCACCAATCGTAAGCGAATGAGAACCCGTATTCCCCACGTCGCTCAGCTTGTTCGGCGCAGTGCCTGCGGTCACGGTGGCAGTGCCCGCGTGGGACAAGTCCGGGACGTTCCTCGGGGCAGCGTACGCAGACGTGTTGATGGCGTCTGCGCGGGAACTGCTGCTCAGCCTGACACTGACGGACCAAGGTACCGACTCACAACACAGCGATAGCTCTCGGACTCAGTCAAGCCTCTGCCAACAGCGGCAGTGTTCGTACTCCTGACCGAGAGCAACGGCAACGTCCTGAGCGCTCCCGAGGAAAGCGTAGTGCGGCTATTCGGGACCTGCCCCAACTACAACTGCAACGTCCTAAACGTGTCTTCGGCCCTTAAGAAGGTACCTTGTCGATTTTATGGTGCCCAAGTCACTCACCTATGGGGGCAGCTCATGGGCCAGAAGGACAGCCTCCTCGCCTATGTGGACCTTGGAGAATACCTCGTTTTTCACACCGTGCTCCCCCTGAGCTGGGAGATGTGGTTCTTCGTCGTAAAGTCCGATGTCATTCCAGCCAGTACAGCACTTCCAGCCGCCTGCATCTGACCCGCATTGACAGCAACAAACTCGGCAATGGTCATCTCGGTTTCGGTTGTCGTTCCAGTCGTGGCCATCTGTGCGATGTTCGGGGTTGTTCTGTGGCTGCTACTGCGCCGGATGAACGGGAGAGTCCGCGAGCTCGAGAACCAGCTGGGCAACGTGTCCGACGACGTTCTGGGGACACCGGCAGAGGACGTCATCAAGACGCTCATGCAGATCAAGACAAGGAAGGGCCTCCCCCGGGGCGACAAGCTGGAGATAATGAAGATTGTCGCGCTCATCGCCTCGAACAAGCTGTTCAAGACCGACCTGGCCCTCAAGCAGAAGCTCGACACCCTCAGTGCGACCTATCGACGGTCTCCTATTGCCGCGCTCGACTTATTGCGCCCGCAGAGCTCGACAAGGACGTGGACGCGTATCTGCTGGACTTCCTGGCCAACCGTGACGGGGCAGGGACCCCACAGCCCAGCGGGAGCCGCACGGGGTCGCTGCCCTACGTCGAGCGTTCCGACAGTCGCGGGTCGTGCGCGGGTGGCCTCGGCGTCATACAGATCGAGGAGGTCGAGGACGCCCCAGAGGTTGACCTGCACTTGGTCCTGCCCGACGGGCGCACAGTCGGCCTCGAGTCGTGGGAGCTGGACATCGAGGCGCTCAAGGTCCCCGCGAGCGGGTCGATACTCGAGGTCATCGGCCTGGGTCTGCTGGACGCGCAGGGGATGTTCGACCAATACCACTTCAACAGGAACAAGGTCACGGCCTTCCTGCGGGCCGTCGAGCGCGGCTACAACCCCAACCAGTACCACAACAGCAACCACGCGGCAGACGTGGCGCAGGCCATGTACGTGCTGATGACCGGCTGCCCCAACATCACGTTCACGCCCCTGGAGAGGCTCGCCACCGTGATCGCCCCTCTGGTCCACGACTACGGCCACCCCGGTCAGCCCCCCCCCACCCCTTCTGCCCTTCTGCGCGGCCTGGCAGCCCCGCTGACCTCAGAGGCCCCTCACAGGCTTCAACAACAACTTCCTGATGGCGACGCAGGACCCGCTGTTCATCCGCTACAACGGGATCAGCGTGCTCGAGAGCATGCACACGGCCGAGTCGATGCGCCTGCTGCTGTCGCCCGACTACAACTTCCTCAAGGGCCACGTGGCCAAGGAGGAGATCGCGGACCTGCACAAGCTGATCGTGCAGATGATACTCGCGACGGACATGTCGCGCCACCTCGAGATCACCTCGCAGTTCAACACGCGGACGAGCTCTGGCGAGCTGCAGAGCAGCAGCAAGGCCGACAGGCTGCTCATCATGCAGATGTTCCTGAAAATGGCCGACGTCTCCAACCCCACGCGGCCCTGGGAGATGTCCAAGCGCTGGGCCGAGCGCGTCATGGAGGAGTTCTACAGCCAGGGCGACCGCGAGCGCGCCGAGGGGCTCAAGCTCTCGCCCTTCATGGACCGGACGACGACAGACACGGCCAAGTGCCAGACAGCCTTCATCAAGTTCGTCGTGCTCCCGATGGCCGAGAGCTTGGCGCACGTGAACCCGGGGCTCTCCAAGACTCTCGTCTCGTTCACGACATTCAACGCCAAGAAGTGGAGCGGCATGTCCAACATGAGCCTCGCTCTGTCGGCGACCACGACGAGCCGCGTGCCTCACGCTGTGCAGGCTGCGCAGGAACACGCACAGGCGCAGGCACAGGCGCAGGCGGCAGCGCAGGCACCGCAGCCCTCCGAGACCACCACGGGGGCCCTCGCCAACAACGGGACGCCGAGCAGGAACTTTGCCAAGAAGACCGCAGAGCAGACGCTGGCAGACTCGCAGTCCTCCATCGCCTCCAAGACCAAGGTCAGCATCAAGTAGCAGGCACCAAACTGTGACTTTATGTCAAAGACTGTGTGAACGTAGTCGCCGAGGGTTTGAAAACGTCATTAATCAGAATCACTTCACAATGGAGTTCTATTTCGCATAACTAATGAGAAAACTAACGGCCTGAAGTCCTTTAGCCTCCCAGGGCAATGGCCCTCTTGATAGAGGCATTGGGGAGTACTTGACGCATAAGAGTTTCGAGGCTGCGGTGGGCGGCACGCTTCTTGAGTTCCCGAGTTCTCTCTGGTGGTATTGGGGCCTATGGGTATTGCGGCCTCTCTGGTATCTTCCCCCCAGAGGCCGCGAAGGCGGCGGCCATCTCGCGGATGGCGCTCATGGACTTGTCCTCGCGCCTCATGTACTCCTCGCCCCGCTTCGTCATCTCCGCCGCCTTGCGCTGCTCGCGGGCCTCGCGCGACCTGTTGCGCGCAGCGACGGCTGCTTGGAACGAGGACCTCGGGTCCGAGCCGAGTTCGGCCCCGTAAACGTCCTGGTCCGGGCTGTCCTCGCGCGCCCTGCGCTCCTCCCTCGCGGCCTTGCGCTTCTCGATGACGGCGTCGCGGCCCGTGGCCTTGGGCGCCAGCTCGTCCTCGACCACGCGGTCGTCCTGGCGCGTGCGCTTGAGGGCCATGCGCCGCTCGCGTGCCTCGCGCTCGCGCTGCTCCTCGAGCTCGGCCTGGTCCAGTGGCGCGCGCGGGGCCAGCTTCGGACGCTCGGGCAGTGGCATCGCAGACCTGCTCTGCTGCTGCTGCGGGGCCCCCGCGCCGTACGTCTGCCTCTCGATCTCCGCTCTCCCTGTTTGGTCGGAGAGGGGGGGCAAAAAGGATGCGCGTTCGGTGACGTCAGAGAAACCCCGTCCACCCGACTGCCCAAAGCGGTAGCGAAACCCGCTCTGGAGCGTCAGCGACGAGGCGGGGGAGGGGGGAGGCGCACGGGAGGCGAGCTCCTGCGACTCTGACGCGGACATCTTCGCGGCGAAGCCCCACCTGTAGCTCGTGCGCTCGGCGGCGCCGCCCAGCGTCGCCTCGCGCGCCGCGCTGCCGTCGTAGTAGGCGTCGTCGAGCCTCCCCGAGTTCCATAACCGGGCAAACTCGTCAAAGAGCCGCCGGGACTCGTCCGCCGTCAGGTCCGACGCGCGCTGCGAGTGGGCGCGCGGCAGCCAGTGCGCAAACTCAGCGGATCTCGCGAAATAATCGTCGGCGGTCAGCTGCCTGATGCCGCCCTGCTCGAGGAACCGCTGCGCGCGGGCGGCCGCGGCGGCGAGGTCGGCGGCAGAGGGCGAGTGCGAGCGGTGCTTGTGCTTGTGCTTGTGGCCGCCGCTGCGCTTCTTGTCCTTCTTGGTCTTGTGCGCGCCGTCGGCTCTGGCCTTGTGCTTGTGCTTGTGCTTGCGGTCCGACTCGCTTCCGGACGACGAGCTCGGGTCGTGGTGGCGGTGGTGGTGCCCCATTGTTGCCGCGCGCGCGTTCCTCTCTTTCCACAGGATTTGCGAATCTCTTGTTAGATATCTCTACCGCAGCGAATCAGGATGAATCTCCTGATTCTTCTCTCGCGCACAGAGAGCAGCACAGCAACTGAGCGATGGCCGAGCGCGAGGAGGACGTTGGCGGCTACTGCCTCCACGCGCCGCCCACCACCATCGAGCACCTCGTGCTCTACGAATCGCGCTCCGTCCGTCCCCTCCGCAGGCCCCCCGTCCCTGGACCCGTGGCGGTTCTCACGCCCGCGCCCCCGGCGGTTCTTGCAGCGGTTCTTCCTCGTGGGGTCCAACGACGACGGGTCTCGCGCGCGGATCCTGAAGGTGGAGCGGACGAGCGAGGAGGTGGCCGTGAGCGAGGACCCGCGCGAGTACACGCTGGACGAGGCGACGCGGCTGCTGGCCGGGCACCCCGTCGCCCTGCGCGCCCGGGCGCTGCTGGGCTTCGCGCGGCTGCTGGCGGGCCCGTACATGGTCCTGGCCGTCGAGCGGCGCCGCGTGGGCGACGTGGGCGGCCACGCGGTCTACGCGGTCGAGCAGGCCGCGTACGTCTACGTGCCCGAGGCGTCGTCGGTCGCCTCCTCCACGTCATGCGGGGAGGGCCCGGCGGGCGCAGACGCGTCGGAGGCGTTTGGAAGCGGCGGAGAGGCGGCGCCGAGGGCGGCGGGGCGCGTGGGGCAGCGGGAGGGGCGGTACAGGGACATGCTGATGGAGGTCGACCTCGCAAACGACTTCTTCTGGTCGCACACGTACAACCTCACGCGCTCGCTGCAGTACAACATGCGCTCCTGCTGCCGCGAGAGGCCCCCGCCGCCCTCGCCCGCCTTCGCGCCCGACGCACGGGGCCCGGGCGACGCTGGCGCGGCCCCTGCGGACGCTGCGGGGCGGCTGGACACGAGGCTCGCGGACAGGTTCATGTGGAACTACCAGTGGGTGCTGCCCCTCGTCCGCGCGGGCATCTCCGCCCCGTGGATCGTGCCCCTCACGCACGGCTACTTCCGCCAAGAGAGTGCGTGCCCTGGGCCTGCTCGCGCCCCCTCATGCGTGCTCGTGTTCTGTGTGTGTGCTTTCGCCGTGGGGGGCCCGAGTTCTGCTCTCGGCTCTGCTGCACTGTGGAAGCGTGCTGTGCGCTCGGGCTGTCGGGCTCTGTGCCCCCTGCCGTCGCGAGAGGGCCCTGCCCTTGCTTCGGCACCTCTGTCTGTGCTGCAGCTAGCTCGTCTGTGCCGCTGCTTTTGTGGCGGCGTGGGCAGCGCTCTGGGCTCCGTTTGCTGACGACGGTGTGCTCGGACCCCAGCGGTGTCGCACCACGGGGAGAGCCTGGGGATCGCGCTCATCGCGAGGAGGTCGAGGAAGTACGCGGGGGCCAGGTTCCTCAAGCGCGGCGTCAGCGAGTCAGGCGACGTGGCCAACGACGTCGAGGTCGAGCAGATACTGCAGGACGGCTCGAGGGGCGTGCTCGGCCTGACGCCCAACATGAGCTCCTACGTCCAGATGCGCGGCTCCATACCGCTCTTCTGGTCGCAGGACATCAGCAAATACGCCCCCAAGCCCCCCATCCGCAGTTGCGTAGCGCACCTCGCTTTCCCTCCGCCGTTTATGTCCGTGTTTTAACCTGCGGGCTCGCAGTCGACAGGGAGGACCCCTTCTACACGGCGTCGATACTGCACTTCCAGGACCTGTTCAGGAGGTACGGGACGCCGATCGTGATCCTCAACCTGATCAAGGCCAAGGAGAAGACGCCCCGCGAGGCGCTGCTGCTCCCGGGCTTCGCGGCCTGCGTCGACTTCCTCAACAGGACCCTCCCCCCGGAGCACGCCATCATCTACACCCATTGGGACCTCCACGCCGCCCTCAAAAGGTGAGCGAGTCTGCACGGTTTCCTCGCCATATACTGAGTGTTGCGTGAAAACGCTCAGCAAGAAGGACAAGTACCTGGACGAGCTCATCTCCAAGGCCAAGTACGTTCTGGAGCGCACGGGCATCTTCCACAGCGGGCCGAGGACGTACCGCAACGAGCTCAACAGCAGGTGGAACACGGTCCAGGACAGCGCGGGGTCCGTGAGCACCGCTGGCGGCTGCGAGCAGCGCGGGGTCCTGCGGTGCAACTGCATCGACAGCCTCGACAGGACCAACGCAGCGCAGTTCTTCATCGGCAAGTCGGCGCTGGGCCACCAGCTCTACGAGATGGGGCTGCTGCAGGAGCCCAGCGTCGCGCTCGGGGACGAGATCCTCGACGTGCTCGTGTCGCTCTACGAGGGCATGGGCAACAAGATAGCGCTGCAGTACGGCGGCAGCGAGCTGGCCAACACGTGCGCAGCCATCAACCAAAGCAGGCCGCCTCGTCTGACGTGTGCGCGACCCCCCGCAGGATGACGACGTACACCAAGCAGTCGATTGCGTCGCAGGGCCGCGACCTGCTGGCGACGGTCAGGCGCTACTACCGCAACTCGTTCACCGACGCGGAGAAGCAGAGCGCCATCAACGTCTTCCTGGGCGTCTACAACCCGCGCAAGGAGCCGCTGGACATCTGGGAGATGGCCACGGACTACTACCTGCACAACACGCCACAGCCGGAGCTCGC
Source organism: Mastigamoeba balamuthi (assembly GCA_902651635.1). Classification (NCBI taxonomy): domain Eukaryota; phylum Evosea; order Mastigamoebida; family Mastigamoebidae; genus Mastigamoeba; species Mastigamoeba balamuthi. Next base: position 1,236,281 of record CACRSC010000031.1, read on the forward strand.
GGGGAGGCCGCCGCTGTCGTCGACGCGCTGGTGGGAGGCCCCGCTCAGGGACTTCCTGTTCAGGCCCAGGAGCCTCGGGGTCCAGAGGGACTGCGCCGAGCAGTTCCACGAGAGCTACTCGCCATCGTCGCTGACGTCGTTCGACGAGGTCTTCGCGTACCAGGGCGTGACGTGGCTCGAGGACAAGAACCCCAAGAAGGCCCGGGTCCTGGCCGACTCGCCGGCCATCTCGCACTCGGTTGGCTCCTTTCATTTGCACACTGGTTCTCACCAAGCGAAGAAGGGCGCTGCCGACGAGCCGACAGAGGAGGAGAAGCCAGCGGTTCCCACGTTCTAGTACGGAGCTCTCACTCGCTCACTCTCTCGTTCCTGTTCGTGCCCGTTCTCACTGTGCCTCTCCCAGCCAGCCTATGGCGATCGCCAAGTGGCTCAAGACGCTGCAGACAGCGGCGGACAGCGATGTGTGCTACAAGGGGAGCCAGCAGAAGTCGCAGAACGTCCAGGTTGAGAGGAAGCGCAAGATCACGATACACGAGCTAGAGCGCTTTGGTATCGACCCGTTCACCGAGGAGAACCGCCCCACGTACGAGAGGTGCGCTCGCGGGTCCTGGTTGGCTCCCCACCCGTTGCTGACGAGTCGCCTGCCAAGTTACGTGAACCTGTGTTCGGCGCCGTCGATTGTCGCTGTTGCCGACGTCGAGACGTACAAGAGGTACGTCAAGCAGGCGCAGGCGATACACGACTGCGACAGAAGCCAGCTGAAGCCTGAGCCCCAGTCGCAGCAGACGTACAGGGAGCACAGCACGCCCGTCGAGAACCGCTCGTGGGCAGTCCCGCTGTATAGAGAGAGGTTCTACGCTACGCTGTGCGACGACGAGCCCCCGAGAGTCCGCCCGTCGTGGGTGGAGCGAGGCAGCGAGCTGGCCCGTCTCCACGGCCCCAGCGAACTGTGAAAGACAACCGCCAATTTGCACAGCACAAGTCTACTACCCGCAGCAGACAACAAACAACAGCAAGAGGACTACGTTGTGGACCACCTGGGCGGCTGCTGGGGTCTGTGCGGGACGAGTAGAGAGACACTCGATGGGGGTGACCCCGAGCCTAGCGGATGAAGCGGACTTGGGAGTTGGACTCGGCGATGCGGGCGCGGACGCCGAGGGTGCGCTCGTCCACCACGTCAATCACGCGGGCCTGGGCCTCGAGCTCGTCACGGGTCGCGAGACCGATCTGGCGCATCTCCCCCAGGAGCTTCTCCACGTCGTCCAGGTTCCTCTCGGTCTCGTCCGCAGCCCCCGCGGGAACTGCAGCCGCAGCGAAGTGCGGGGTGGAAACCAGAGGGCCCGCGTCTGCGCAGTGCCCGCGCTGCTTGCTCTGCTGGCGGGTGGGGTGGGCCACGCGCACGGGGGCCCTCGTGGGCGTCCCGCGGATCTTGTTCCAGAGCCTCGCAGGCCACGGGCCCATGCTCCGCATGTACCTTTGCGTTTTGTGTGGGCGCGTCCATCAATGAAACAACGTAAGTCAGTCAGTCAGTGCTCGGTGCGCGCAACGCGCGTGGCACAGCACGTACCAGCGAGCCTCGTCATTGTGGGCGTCCACGTTGTGCAGGTTGCTCGCAACGCGGTTGAGCTGCTCTGGGGAAGGGGACGTCAGTGAATGAGCACGCCGTGGGGTATCAGACCCGTTTGGCGCGACAGCTCCGCCAGCGTCTCCCCGCCGATCTCGCGGGCCTCGGCAGCCGTGCGGGCCATCTGGCGCGAGATCTCGAGGCACTCCCACTCGAGCTGGCGCCTCCTCCACTCGTCCTGCGACGCCATCGCTGCGGCGAGGGAACAATACAAAATGCCGGGGGAAAATCAAGCAAATCGAGCAAATCAACTGACGAATCAATCTGCCGCAGATTCAGGCCCCATCCAAATCCCGCCCACCACCCAGAGCAGCAGCACAGCAGCACAGCAGCAGCACAGCAGAGGGCAAGGCCCGCGAGCGGCATGCAAAAAAGAAGAGCTATTTAATTAAAGGTCGTTGTTGTGGAACCTCGTGACGTCCTGGTGCGTGTCCGCCTGCGGGGTCTCGGCCTGGGGCGGGCTGGCGCTGGGGCCGCTGCGGGGCGACCGCGCCTGGCGCGCCAGCACGCTCCCCAGGTGCGCAGACTCGAACACGAACTCCTCCTTCATCCTCTGCCTCTGCAGCTTGGCGATCTCCTTCCTGCGGCGCTTGGTCTCGGCCTGCATCAGCTCCAGCTCCTCCGTGGTGAACAGAGTCGAGCGCACTGACGGCCGGGAAGCGATTCAGGAGCGATTCCAGGAGAGAAAGGGGGAAGATATATATAAATCGGAATTGCGATATCGCGGGAGATATGTGAAATATCGCGGCGTACGCCTGATCATCTGCTGGATGCGCCAGTCCTGGGCGATGTCCAGAGGGGTCTTCTTGTAGTTGTTGCGTTTGTTGCAGTCGGCCCCGTATCGCAGGAGCAGCTTGCACGCCTCGACGCGGCTGTATATCGCGGCGTAGTGGAGCGGGCAGAAGCCGTCGAGGTCGCTCTCGTTGACGTCGCATATCTCCTCCTCGACCAGCCTGCGCACCTGGTGGAATCGCGGAGAAGATACCGCCGTGTCAGTTGGGAATTCCTAGCCGCGATATCTTGACGCGCCTTCTCGTAGCAGTAGTCCAGGGAGCTCCACATGGCGAAGCACAGGGGGATCACGCGCTGGCACGTTATTCTGTTAACGAGCTGCACGTCCCTGCAATGGTCCAACCCCCCACAAGCGAGCCCCCCGCGGTGAGCGGCGTGTGTGCTGGCGTGCTGACCTCCGCGAAGGAATATCTGCGCTACGCAATCAGTACAGCGCACGACCCTTGCTGTCAACGAAAATCAAAGTTCGTAAATTATACTGTCCCGCCGTCACAAAAAAAAGAAGCGATAACGGATATCTGAGCCAACGGCCTGCGCGAACTGGAAGCGAATCACCCCGAGTGGGTCGTGCTGGAAGGAAGGGCGGGCCCACGCCGCGCGGAGAGACCCGGAAAGCGCCGCGGACCGCGCACGGAAGGCGCGTCTGCACTTAATACAAAACGCGGAGCGAAATTCCGCGCGGAAAAGTTGAAGAATAGTGCAGTGCGCCACCTGTAGCGGTCCTCGGGGTAGGCCGTCTGCGGCAGCGGGTGCGGGGGCGTCGCGGGGATGATGGTGTCGCAGAAGTAGTCGAAGAGCCTCTCCTTGAGCTCCGTCGGCAGCCGCGCGCGGGCCTCGTCGAGCAGCGCGCGGGCAGAGGGCGGCGCGCAGGGCTCCAGCGCGCGCGTGACGGCGGCGAAGCAGAGCGAGACGAGGGCGGGGGCGGGGGCCGCGGAGGGGGGCCGCGGGTCGGCCTTGGGGGTGCAGCGCGGAGACGCGACGACAGGCGCAAAAGCGTTGCCAGACGCGGCCTCCATCGTCGCCGATTTCTTGGTACTGCACCTTTCCTTGATCTCGTATCTTGCGGCTCGCGATATATCCGGGTCGTTGTGACGGGGAGGAGGGGGTCGAGAGAACTGTTCTGCCGAGGAAGCCGACGGATTACTCGTTTCGCCACGGGATCGAGAGATCAGACCATACGCGAGTATACTGCATTGGGCTACTGCCCTCATAGAAGCAGGAGAGATAATACTGTAAGAGGTGCTTTAGCGTAGTCGGTAGCGCGTCGTGCTGATAACGCGAAGGTCCCAGGTTCGATCCCTGGAAGCACCAATTTTTGTCCTGCAGTGGTTGTTGTTTTGGCTTGACCCACCAGAATAAATCTCTCAAGGCTTGTAGTATTGTAATGCATGCACGAATATTTTTGAACACACTCACAAAATAATGTAGTTCCGTTTGTTCAGTTGTCTCTGTGCTGGCCAGAGTGCCTGACGGCAAAGAGCAGCGCGTAGAAGAAGTACGAGGGCAGCGAGAAGTACGCGAGGACCAGGCAGAGCGCCCTGGTGTTGCACCCAAAGGTGCCCCTCGCGAGCAGGAAGCACGCGCTGGCGGCCATCGACCCCATGTACGTCGATGCGCTGAACAGCCCGAAGAACTCGCCCTTGCGGTCGTCGGGGGCCAGCCGGGCCATGAAGCCCCGCGACAGCGTCGAGTGCCACCCGCCGAGCAGCCCGATGAGCACCGTCAGCGCGATCGACGCGGTGTAGCCCCAGTGCAGCACCTCGGCCGCGTACTGCGCCGCGAGGCACGCCGTGAGCACGGCCGTCTGCACGACAAGCGCACACGCCACGTGCTTGGGCACGAAGAAGCGGAACACGATGCCCAGCAGCGTCCCGCCGACCACCGCCGTCACGTACCACATCATCACCACGACGCCCTGCGGTGTCCCCCACGCCCCGAAGTGTTTCGCAACAGCCGTCAGCCAGAAACAAAGCGCGAGAGAAGGCAACTGGGGGCACCTCGCTGAGCGTGACGTAGTGCACGTCGATGTAGAGCGCGACGAGGAACGTGGCGTAGACCGAGGAGGCGGCCGACGAGAAGACGTTGGCGAGCAGGAACCAGAGCACGCAGTGCGACGGCGCCATGGGCCGCTGGGCGAGCGCCCCGAGCGTCCGCCAGACCCTGCGGGCGCCGTCCGCGGCCGAGGGCCAGCACCCGCGCGCTCCGGGCGCGTTGGGCGGGGCCCCGGGCCTCGGCGCGGCCCTGTCGAAGGGCCCCGAGGGCGCGAGCGTCGTCAGCACGACGGGGACCAGCGCTGCGCCCGCGTAGAAGGCCGCGAAGCTCGTGGTGCTCATCGAGACGTCCCCGCGGGCAGAGAACCAGAGCACCGCCAGCCCCGCGAGGGCCGCGGCGGACCCCGCGGCGCCTGCGGCGAGGCTGAGCGACACGCGGCGCTGGCGCTCGAAGCAGTTGAGCAGCGCGTTGTTGCTCGTGACGCCCACGCGGAGCGCGAGGCCCGAGACGAAGTAGGCGACGGTCGTCGCGGGCGCGAGGCAGCGCGCGGGCAGCGCGGCCTCGGCGACGCGCGGCGCGAAGCAGGCGGCGGCGCTGATGACCTCGGCGGCGATCATCCACGCGCGGAGCCTGCGCAGCGCGTCTGCGGCGCAGCCCACGAGCGGCAGCGCCAGCGCGGCGAGCGCGTCGGTCGCGAGCGTGGCGGCGACGAACGCGGCGACGAAGGAGCCCGGGCGGCGCTCCTGGAGGACCTTGGGGAAGAGCGTCGCGTGGACGACGACCGAGACGAGCGAGTGGAACGGGGCGAAGGCGGACCAGCCCACGGAGCGCCCGAGGCTCTGCGCGCGCTGCGCAGGAGAGCCCACGCCCGAGGCCAGCAGCCGCGCCTCCTCGCTGGGCATCGGCAGCAGCGCCTCGTCGTCGTCGTAGGGGTACGGGATCGGGGCGCCGCGCGCAGGCTCCATGACGCGTTCTGCGTCTGTGTGTTGAATCGACATGCGGATATTCAGTCTTGTGCGGGACGCCCAGAGTGTCTGTGCGGTTGGGTGTGGGGTTGTGGGCTTAATCGCGGGGACACAAGGACTACTGTTCCCCTTTCCGCACCTCCAAGAGGCACCATTTCCCTGCCGCTTCGCTCCGTGGGGCGCATCACCGTGGGCACCCGGAACCCCCGCCGCTTGCCCTGACGGAATCTTGAGACAGGAATTACTGCTGAATATCCCCGATGGCGCCGATAGCGCTGCTCTGCGCGGCTGCCGGGCAGCGCTGGTGGCCGTGTGCCCGGAAAATTGAAATTGCGTGACCCGCCACCGCAGATCAGGAAGATTTGGTGTATTTTCTGCCTGTTTGGCGTCGTGCCTGCTCAGTTGCTCTCCATCCGGTCCACCGGGTCCGTTCCATACACGTTGATCTGCCCTGCAGGTGCGTGCCCAGGTGAGAAGAAGGCGCTCTTAGGGCAAATAAAAACTGCGCACAGCTGTTGAAGGTCGCTACGGACTTGGACGAGCGGTGGTCCGAGACCATCAGAGACCACGTCCCGGCGGACGACTCCCCCCAGTTCCTGCACCTGCGGTAGGGGAGGGGGCTCAGTTGCGCCCGCACGCGTGCAGTGGCGGCAGACGCACGAGGTGAACGTCCAGCCGGCGTAGTTGCTCCCCCTGTCGTTGTGCATCTCGGCCAGGACGGACTTGGTGCCGTGCGGCGAGACCAGCACGACGCCGATGTCGCCCCTGGCGGCCACGGTGATGTTGACCCACACCTCGACCCACTCGACGACGATGTCGCGGTCGACGTCGATCTCCGAGACCGCCGGCGCCCCGGTCCCGTCCTCGACGGCCTTGAGGGCCAGCATCGTGCTCGACGCGTGCGAGACCTCCTCGGCGACGTGGCGCCAGCCGAGCGAGAGCTCGACGGCCCTCGACGCGTTGATGACGCCGAACCCGAACTTGTGCGAGTGCCAGAGCCCCGCGCCGTTCTGCGCCCAGTCGGCGTCCTCGGTCGACGTGCGGTAGCACGAGCGCACGACGATGTGCTGCACGTCGCGGTAGCCGAGCTCCTTGTTGGCGCTCAGCATCAGCGCGACGACGCCGGCGACGATGGGGGCCGAGGCGCTGGTCCCCGTGAACGTGCTCGCGCAGTCGGCGCCCGAGATGCCGCGCGCGCCCATGAGGTCCGACGTGGTGATGGCGGGCATGCCCGTGTCGCCGCTGGGGGCGCTGACCATCAGCGCCGCGCACTGCTCGCTGTACGACGGGTGCCCGCCGCGCACGTTGACGGCGGCCACCGTGATGGTCAGCCGCGAGTTGGCGTAGCCGTCGTAGTTGCAGTTGTCGCGCTGCCTGGCGCCGTTGCCAGCGGCCCAGACGTACACGTTCCCCCTGCCGCCCCTGCCCTTCCTGACCTGCGCAGAGGCCACGGGACACAAGGACGCTGAGCGCAGCCGCAAGGCACGGGGGTCCACGCACAGAGTCGAGCATGGCGATGCGCGCCAGAGGGCCAGGGCCCTCGAGCCGCTTGCCGTCGTCCACGGGTCCCCAGCTCACGCTGTAGACGTCGTTGATCTGCGGGCTGCGATCAGCGCTCCGGTTTCCCCACGCGTTGTGCCGCTGCGTGCGTCGTTTCTGTAGCTGAGACCCAGCGCCTCCCTCGCGTCCTCGACGATCTGGGAGATCAGCCTGATGGCCGAGAGGCCGGCCCTGTAGGCCACGCCGACGCCGCAGACGGAGTTGTCGCGGGCGGCGGCGACGCCCCCGGCGCTGGTCCCGTGGTCGTCCTCGGCGGTGGGCGTGGGCAGCGCCTGGCCCCTGTTGTAGTCCCACGACGCCTCGGGCGACCAGTTCTCCTTGATGTCCGGGTGGTTGTACTCGATGCCGTCGTCGACGACGCAGACGGTGACGCCCTCGCCCTTGGCCCCGAAGTCCAGCCAGGCGCCCTGCGTCATCGCAGGCATTTCCCAGGGAGGGGGAGGGTTGGATTCGTCTATCTTCAGCGGCAGCGGGGGGTCCTGTGGTCACCTGCGCGTCGATCGAAGACAGGTGCCACTGCGCAGAGTACAGCGGGTCTTTGACCTCAGGCGGGGGCGGGCGGTACGCCCCTCGCTTCTGCCTGACGCGCGCCACCTGCTCCTCGGCCCACTCGACGCCGTACGCGCCCTCGACGGCCCTCGCCGTCGCCCTCTGCGGCTGCCGGGTCAGATGCGGCGCAGAGAATCGTGCGACCTTACGGCCCGGTCCAAACATGTAGAACCCCTTCAGTTCCCCGATGGCGCTGCGCCGTGCGAACCGTTGAGACCCGCGCCGCGGTTGGTGAGACGCGTGCACAAACGCGCACCCGAGATTCGTGAGGCCGAGCGAGGCGGCGACGGCGTCGGCGTCGACGCCGGCGGTGACGCGCACCGCGACCTGGCCCGTGGGGCCCTCCTCTGCGGGGGAGTCCAGGTGCCACGCCGCATCGGGCGGGGCGGCGCACGCTGCGTGGAGCACCAGGGCGGCGACGAGCACCGCGCGGGCCATGAGGACCGGTTATTAAGCAAAAAAAGCGTTGTTTCCGTATTCAAAATCGGCGGCCGGTGTCTGTTTATCGGACATATCCCCAAATTCCATCCATCACGCTGAATGCCGCTTGGCGCCTCTTAGTGAGCGAGACTGGGGTCTTTTGTAATAAGTCGGCAGTGATTCTGGGAGGTAATTACTCAGATATGAACTCCCCAGTGGCATCATACGTGAATGACACCAACCGAATCGATTGAATTGCTGAGTGATTGCATAGATTTCCACATCAGTCAGGTGACTTTTGGTGGGCCTCCTAGTTGTTCACTTTCCTTCCATCGCTGCTTTGTATGTCCTTCTTTTTCCAACTGCGCATCTCAGTGCTGTTCCTTTTCATCAAACCTGTCATGGCTGCCTCAGTGGGTCTAGCTATCTTACCTCACAGCTTCACCAAATCACGAATGGTGCCACTCTTATGTTAAAGAGCATACAGTATTCGATATGACTTAAGATGATACGACCATTCTTCTGTGTTGTCATTTGAGGACAAGAACTTCACTGCCGCTGCTGCAGGCTCGTTACTCACTTGATACCTCAGTTTTGGTGTTAACTGGTCACAGGGTGGTTCAACCCACAGAGTTGAGTTCTTTGCCGACCTATAGGAGGATAGCGCAGAGAGAGCACGTAACGAAGCCCACGGAGTGGAGTGCGATTCAATTGATTTTCAAATACTGATTTGAAGTGAGCAGGATCTTCATTGGTCTTGATTGCACAGCACGCTCAATCACCCGCCGGTAGGATTCTTCGGACGGAGAGGGCTTCGGAGGGCTTTCGGGTCAGGTGAACATCGGTGAATCGGGGGTGAGAAGAGTGCACGTGAGCGTCACGGATTTGAAGTTGGGGCATGTGTGACTCGTACACTCAGAAAAAAATCGCACCACACAATTTAAACGTATCCCAGAAAATGTCGTCGGCCCCCCAGCAGCACCGCGTCTACCTCGACAACAATGCGACCACCCGGGTCGACCCCGCCGTCTTCAAGGGTACCCCCCCCGCTCACTGCGCGCTGGCCCCCGCAGGACGCCACTGACCCCGTCCCCCCTCTCGCCAGCGATGGAGCCGTACCTGAAGGAGGAGTACGGGAACCCGAGCTCGCTGCACCAGTTCGGCATCGAGGTCCGGGCGGGCCTCAAGCACGCGCTCGACCAGATCTACGCCGCCATCAACGCGGACGACGACGACGACGTCATTGCCGTCGGCTGCGCCACCGAGGCCAACAACACTGTGCGTGGCCCCGGGGGAATCTTTTTTCTCCTTTACGCGCGAGCGCGCAGCGCTGCCTTTCTTCTTTGATGACGACCCAATTCCGGGCTTTTTCTCGCCGGCTCTTCGCCGGTGATTCCGGTGCGTGGCGCGTCACCCAGTGTCAGGGACCGGGGGCGACACGCGCGCCTGGGTCCCGGCGCTGCCCGCGCTCGGGTTTTGGGTGGAGTGAGTGGGGGTTTTCTTTCTTCTATGGGACGTGGCACTGACGTGGTGCCGAACACCAACAACGCACGGCCGCGCTGCACAGGTGCTCAAGAGCATCTACTTCGACTTCATCAGGACGGGCAAGCGGACGCAGATCGTGACGACCAAGCTCGAGCACCCGTCGATCTCGCAGACGTGCGAGTTCCTCGAGACGCTGGGCGCCAAGGTCGTCTACCTCGCGCCCAACTCGGACGGCGTCATCACGGCCGACGCCGTGCGCCAGGTCGTCAGCGACAACACGGCGCTCGTCTCGGTCATGTGGGCCAACAACGAGACGGGCCTCATCAACCACGTCGCCGACATCTGCGAGGTCGCGCACTCTGTCGGCGCCCTCTTCCACACAGACGCGGTCCAGGCGATGGGCAAGGCACGCACTCAATTCCCCCAGGGCAATTCGAATTCCCAATAATTACACCACACGTGTTGGCTGAATCTAACTTCCCCCCTCTCTCCCTGCTCGCGCGCGCGCGCTGGGGCTGCTCTGGACCGCTAGACGCACGTGGACATGAGGGTGTGCAAGGCGGACTACCTGACGTTCAGTGCGCACAAGTTCCACGGGCCCAAGGGCGTGGGCGCGCTGTACGTGCGCAAGGGCGCTCCGCTGGTGCCGCTGCTGCACGGCGGCGAGCAGATGGGCGGCCGTCGCGCGGGGACGCTCAACGTGGCGTACATTGTCGGCATGGGCGTCGCCATCGAGCAGGCGTGCGGGGCCGACATGGACGCGCACCTCGAGCGCATCCGGCGGCTGCGCGACAAGCTCGAGGACGAGCTCGTCAGGATCCCCGGCGTCTTCGTCATCGGCGACCGCAAGGACAGGACGCCCAACACGATCTTCGCGAGCTTCCGGGGCGTCGAGGGCGAGGCGCTGCTGTGGGACCTCAACCGGGCGGGCATCGCGGCGAGCACCGGCAGCGCGTGCGCCAGCGAGAGCCTCGAGGCCAACCCCACGATCACGGCGATGAGCATCGACACGGAGCTCAGCCACACGGGCATCCGCTACAGCCTCAGCCGCTTCACGACCGAGGAGGACATCGCCGCCGCCGCCCGGGCCACGGTCCTCGCCGTCGACCGGCTCCGCAAGATCTCGGGCATCCACTGAGCAACAAACAACGAACGATACGGCGTTGGCTATAACCCCTCCCGCAACGCCGTGTCCCCTCTGCGCACTCCCTCCTCCCTCTCCCTCTCCCTCTCCCTCCCCCTCCCCTTCCACCTCCCACCCCGCGATAATAGGGGAGTTGCACTGCAGACTGCAGTGCAGGCTCTTCAGGCGGCCTCTACTGCTCGTTCATAGCAGCGGGTGCAGTATGCTTGCCTCGGGGCACTGCGCACTTGCCCCGGCGGACTTTGCCAGCCTTCCCTGGGAGGGGCTACGACACGTGCAGAGCGCTGCTTGGTCATACGCACGAGCCGCGTTAAGGCCGGCAGAGGTGCGTATTGCCCGCCCGCACACCCGTCACAGTCAGGCTCTCTCGCACTGCACTGCACGATTTGCCCCGCCGCGCGAACAGTGTGCGGGACAGGGTGCAGAGCAGACACGCGCAGACCAACTTCTCGGTGCCCAACGCCACTCAGGGTTCGAACCGGTACTGTTGTTGTGCACATCAAGCGATGCACGGTGATTCCGAGAAATTTCTGCAGTGCCATGACAGGCGGAATTTCCTGCCCCCGGTACCTATCCCCGAAAATTCCCCCTGCTGTCATCTTCGCCACGCGGCTTCGATTACCGAGATGCAGTGACGCAATATTCGGTCCGTAAGATCTCCCCGTGGCACACAACACCTTTCATTCATCAACCGCATTCAAGCATGAACCCGTCAGACAAGGAGATTCCCCTCGAGACGGTGCGCTTGTGAACCTCTCGCACTGTGCTCGCCAGTCTCACCGTCCGCTGTGCGCCAGCTCCCGTGTGGCCCCGCGCTCGCGACTCCCTCGCCTGCGTGCGCAACACCCGGCGCCGTACCGTGCACCGCTCCCGCTCCTGGCAGCGCTGTGGGCACCGACCCGTCGTCGGTGGTGATCGACATACAGAGCGCCTTCGTGGCCCCGGACAAGATAATCTGGGTTGTGGAGAAGGTGGCCATTGGCAAGGCAAGCACACTCTTGTCTGCCCCCTCATCTCCCTGCCTGTGCCACGCCTCAACATCCTCCTCCCTCCCCCGCAGGCAACGCGAGACATCCCTCGGACTGTTCTGCTCGCAGTGCTCACGGGAATGATGCTGGGGATGGGCCTCACGGTCGCAGTCACCGTCGGGAAGGGAGTGCCGTCCCTGGACCCGGGCCTGCAGAAGTTCTTGTTTGGGTACGACGTTCCCCAAATCCCAGCGACAATCGTGCTCGCAGCTGATGTCCGCATCAGGGCAATGGCGCCGGTCTCGCTCTTCCTCATCGCGCTGACGGGCGGGGAGCTCTTCACGGTCAACTGTGCGTTCATGGTCCCGGCCATCCTCAACGGCAAGGTCAAGTGGTGGCGGGGCCTGCTCAACCTCTGCGTGGTCTACCTGGGCAACTGCGTTGGAGCTATGTCCTTTGCGTACTTCTTCGCCTTCCTGCCCCAGTTGTTCCAGAAGGACCCCTGGTGCACGGGCGTGCGGCAGATGGCCGAGTCCAAGGCCGCCCTGGACTTCTGGGTCACGTTCCTGCTGGCCATCTGCAGCAGCTGGATGCTGTGCCTCGCGGTCTACCTCGCCAACGCGGGCAAGACCATCGCCTGCAAGGTCGTCGTGAGCTGGTTCCCCGTCCAGTCCTTCATGACGATTGGGTACCCGCACTGCATCTCGGACATGTTCCTCGTCCCCCTCGGGATTATGTATGGGGCCGACTGCTCTTGGGGCGACTTTGTACGAATCCACCCATTCCATTCCGAGACACGCACTCACTGTTTTTCAGATCGCGAGAATCCAGGTTCCTGTGGTTCTGGGCAATGCAGTCGCAGCCATCCTCTTCGTTGGGCTGTGCTATTGGTACATCTATGGCATTGAGCCAAACTGGAGCTGGAGACTTTTTGCAAGGTGCCCGAAAATCAGGCACTCGCAACTCGCGAAGAGAATAGAGCCGACTGAGACGGACGAGAAGGAAAAGGCTAAAAAGTCACCGGAGCCAATCACTGTGGCGAACGCGTGAAAAACAAGGCATTTATTTTATATTGAAGAGTCGACATGGAAAGGAGTGTAGTCGAAAAATGTGTCTCCGAATAACGCAGTGCGCGCCATAACCACTCGGCCACTCAGTCTTTACAAAGATTTTTTGTCTGAATCGCACTAAAACGCAACCTGCGATGGGAAAGTCCATCGAGAAACAACCAGTCGTTTGTCTGCCATACACCTTCGTGAATAGAAAGAAGCACAGGTTGTTTATGCCCAGTACTTTCTGCGAACTGCTGGTTACAACGCAGCGAGCAAGAAGCTCATACTCAAGGCCCCGTGCAAAGCGCGTGCTCAGGGAGCGTTCACGACGACCTCCACGGCATGGTCCTCCTCGCGCTGGGGAGCGTCGTGCGGCTGGTTGAGGTTCATCCACTCGTTCTCGTTCCTCCTCCTGACCAGGAACACGATCAGCGGGGTGCCCACAGCCGCCAGAGCCGCGAGGCCGAGGACGACCGGCGCGGCCACCCACGCCAGCGACCTCCTGTTGCTCCTGTGCGGGGCCCTGGACCACACCGTGCGCCCGTTGAGGGGCATCGTCATCCTGTAGTTGGACGTCACGTTCCCCTCCGAGTCCTGTGCGGCGTCAGACCTCAGTGCCAGACCCCTCCCAGCCCTCTCGACTGCTGCGCACGTGCTCGGCGGCGCGGATGAGCTCGAGCTGCGCGTGGGTGATCTTCTGCGTCTCCTTGGCGAGGTACCAGTGCACGACCTCGGAGCACCCCGGCGTCGTGAGCGAGCCCTTGTAGTGGTAGTACTGGCTCTCGGCGTGCTCGGGCAGCAGCACCTCGGGGTCGAAGCCCTCGAGGCCCACCAGCAGCGACGCGTTGGGGGCCGTCAGCTTCGACGCGACCGCCAGCACGGGGTCGAACCCCTCGGCGCCCCTGTCCGCGACCTCGAACAGCACGCCGTAGACCAGCAGGTCGCCCGAGACGTTGTGCGCCACGGCGTCGGCCAGGCTGGCGAAGGACGACTTGTAGTGCACGTAGTGCGCCTCGAGCGCGTGGGCCACGCCGTCGAGCGTGTGCTCTGTGCCCAGCTGGTCGTTGGTCTGGTGCCAGTGGAAGTGCACCCCGGTCAGCAGGTACTCGACCCCGTACGCGTCGACCAGCTTGTTCTCCTTGGGCTGTCCCCCCCGCCAGAAGCGTCAAAAATCGTTTTTGGGGAAAAACCCGAGCAGTTGCTTTTTGCTCACCTCCTCGATCTCGACGTCGACGGTGGCGCCGTTGTTGACGATCTTGACGTCGTTGTGCTCGTAGTCGAAGTGGAGCTCGCGCAGGCTGTCGAGCGCCACGACGTCGGCGGTCTTGATGTCGATGGGCGACTGGTGCTGGCCGGCAGCGTCCGGGTAGGCCAAGTGCCAGTGCTCGGGCCCTATAACGATCCGCCGGCGTGGAAGAAATCCAATTGATATTTTGTGAGATGAATCTTCTACGGGGATCTACAGTGGAAGACTGGATGGGCAGCGGGGCACCATAGGGCTCCTCCGGGCTGGGCAGGTACCCCCAGACGTGGCCATACCCCACCGCGCCGGCGCTGGCGATGGCGGACACGGCGATGACGATCAGGGCAACGCGCGACTGCATCCTTTGGGGAAGAGAAGCTTCCGGCACACAGGGGCTTTTGGTGGCTTCCACAAGGGAAAGAAAAGAACACCAGCAGAGAGAGAGAGAGAGCAGCAAAAATCCTCAAAAATCTCGTCAAATGACGTACATCGCGGGAACCGAATTTCCTGTCTTGTGGCAATCGCATCCCGCACCGCACTCTGTTCGCAAGCACCCCTGCGAGCCAGTCGCGATCGGGATCCGGGCGCCTGCGGTGTGGGGGCGCGAGATTTCCGGCTGCGTATCTCGGAAGTTGCCCTCATACGCGGCAGCAGCGGGGCCCCCCACATTTTTGGTTTTCGCCATCAGATAAGGGATGATCGACGCCGCGCGCCCCCACAGGGCCGGCAGGCGCGCAGGCGCCGCGCGGGCCATGAGCCCCGTGATGGCCGCGGCGCTGGTGCTGGGCGTCTGCCTGGTGGTCGCGACGGCCACCGTCGCCGTCTCGTTCCGCCTGACGCCCTCTGCGGCCGTCGTGCCCGCCGTCGCCCCGGCCGACGCGCCCGAGGCGTACCCGCGCTGCCTCGAGGCGCTGGCGCTGGGCCCGCCGGGGCCGGCAGCCGCGGGGGTCTCGCGCGTGATCCACCAGTCGTGGAAGACGGCCGAGGTGCCGCGGTGGGCCCAGCCGATCGCGGAGAGCTGGACGCGGGTGTACGCGGGGGACGGGCGCTGGCGGCGCGTGCTGCACACGGACGAGGACAACTACAACGTCGTGCGCTGCGTGTTCCCGTGGGCGGTGCCGGCGTACAGGCGCGCCAAGGCCATCGTGCGGGCGGACCTCGCGCGGGCGGCGTACATGTACGCGTGGGGCGGCGTCTACGCGGACCTCGACGTCGAGGCCGTCAAGCCGCTCGACGAGCTGCTCGAGCGCATCGACGCCGAGGGCGACGTCGTCGTGCTGGGCCGCGTCGACCCGCCGTCCAAGGACCACCGCGGCGCGATCCCCAACGCGATCATGGCCAGCACGCGCCCGGGGCACCCGTTCTGGGAGCACTGCATGCGCGACTGGACGAGCAACATCAACAGGCGCTCGCGCACAAAGTACCCCGAGGTCCACGCGGGGCCCATCGGCCTGCGCAGGTGCCTCTCGTCGTGGGTCGCAGCCAAGGGCGTCGACGCAGGCGAGGCGCTCAAGACCGAGCGGCCCGTCGCAGGCGTGCGGCTGCTGGACCCCAAGTACCTCTACCCGCGCAGCTGGAAGCGCAACCCCATCAGGGAGTGCATGGGCGAGGCCCTCGACCCCAAGGCCTGCAAGGAGAAGACCGACCTCAGCGAGGCCTACACCATCGCCTACTGGCGCCACTCGTGGAGCAACTCATGACCCGTCGACCGAACCGAATTCGCGAGAAATGAGACTGGATTCTAACGCCGTAACAGATCGGGAACCCCGCAATTTCACGTGGTAGATTCAGAGGAGATTCGCCCCTGCGCGCGCAGTTTCCGGATATTTCCGGGATATTTCAGTGCACCTAATATCATCCTCTCTCTCCCCCCGGATGGCCGAGACCACCAGCGCCGCCCCGGAGCCCACCTCCGGCCTTCTGTACCCGCCCATCGCCGAGGCCGGCGACGGGGGCTCGAGCCGCGCGGCCCTGCGCCTGAGCTCGTTCCTGGAGCCGCGGGAGCCGCCGCCGACGCCCGCGCCCGCGAGCTGCTTCCCGGCGCTGACGTCTCTGCTCGCCTCTCACCGCGTCTTGCTCGACGTCGAGCGCGAGGACCTCTCGACGACGCGCTTCGCCGAGAGCGCGGGCAGGTACTTCGAGTACGCGGCCGCCTCGTCGGAAGAGACGGCCGAGGGCGTCTGCAGGGCGGCGAGACTGCCGGCAGACTCGCTGCTCGTGACGCATCTGGCGGCGGATTACTTCAGGCCCGCGTACTACCTCGCCGTCGACCACGACACCGAGCACATCATCCTCGCCATCCGCGGCACCAAGAGGCTCCCAGACGGTTCGCGGTTTTTTGAATCCCGTCATAAATTCGCGAACCCGCGCTTTTTTTCCGGTGACGCGGCGGGTTTTTGTTTCGGGTTTTTAGGTTTGCGCAAATTTGACGTGTGCGAAGCGCAGTGTGGACGGACGTGGGGTGGAACCCGGTGGAGTTTATGGGGGGCCACGCCCACGACGGCTTTGTGAGGGCGAGCACGTTCTTCAGCGACGCCAAGCCCGCAGAGTACGTCGACGACGACGTCCTCACGCTCGTCTCGCGCCTCAAGCTGGCGCACCCGACGTACACCGTCCGCGTCGTGGGCCACAGCCTCGGCGGCGGCGTCGCCTCGCTGCTCGCCATCGCAAACCAAAACGGCACGAACTCACAAAGAGCTCAGCGCGACCAGTAAATGGCCACTGACCCCCCCCCGCCTCCGCTTTAGTCATGCCGTTCATGAAGGCGGTCGTGTTCGGGGCCCCTGCCTGCATCTCGGAGAACCTCCTCGAGGCCTCGCGGAGCTGCGTGACGCACTTTGTCAACGAGAACGACGTTGTCCCGCGGATAACGGGCAACAGCATCATCAACGCCCTGGGGAGGCTGGGGACGATCACGGGGCTCTCGCGCATCGCCGCGCGTGCCCTGCCGTCGACGGGCAAGAGGATGGTCCCGCCGGGCAGGATCCTGCACCTCGTGTCCCTGGGCGAGGACGGCGTCGCGGTGGTCGAGGACCAGCCAGAGGACCTCTCGTCGCTCAACCTCAGCACCTGGAGCATCGAGCACCACCGCAAGCGATCGTACAAGGCGGCCGTGCGACTCCTGATCGAGTCTGCCCACTTCCGTGAGGCCCAGTGCGGCAATTGCGTCGTGCCGTTCGATTGAACCACTGCGCGCACTTACATAACACCTAATAAGCCGCTTGCATTCAATGTTCCTTATCCCTCTTCTGTGTACGCACTCGGTTCTTCTCCGATTCTCTATTCCGCGCTGACTCGTCTGCAGTCACGCAGCTGCGAATTCCGCGCAAGTCGGTTGGAAAATCCCTCGAGTGTGCGGGCCCGCGTCCGAGTTCCCCCAACGAAATTGACCACCCGACACGCCATCAGTAACAACTACACGCTTAACAAAACACACAGATGACAGCACTCCCCGTAACACTCCTTCTCGGTATGCCAGGGCGCTCTTGCCGCTTGTTGTTGCCTGTACTGACGCCGAATCCATGCAGCCACGCTAATTCTGTGGGCAACTGCAGACCAGCGCCCTGACATTCGCCGGTTCCACGCATGTAGGCGCCTTCCAATGGTTGTGGGAATCGAGTACTCAACCGTTCTGGCAGCCCTGTCGATTGCGGCGATGGGGAAGTTCCCCTTCTTCACCGGCTCCGCGGACAAGAACAGCCACTGCGGCACCTCAGTGTACTCCCTTCACGACAGTGAGATGGTCTCCCCTCGCGCTGTGGATGCTGAGCTTTCTCTGCAGAGGGCAATCAGTTCCGCGAAGTGATGGCTGCAACGTCCAAGTCCACTGTGATCAAAGTCCTGTGGCCCTTCGACAACAGGGAGGCCTGCCACATACTCAACGACAAGATGGTGCGCCCCTCTCCATCATCCCCGCAGCTGCTCAGGGTGCCACCCCCCGCCAGTTGATGTCGCCAGACATGTTCCGCTTCGATCTCCCTCGAGACGCCAAGCAGCTCAGCAGCGCATCGTGCCCAGTCTCCGCGGTGTGCCCGACGGACACCTGCAGCGTGTGGTCGGGCACTGCCGGCGGCGAGCCCGACACGTGGTACTTCTGCAGTAGTGGTGCGGACTTTACGGGTTATCAGCTGTCGTCTCACCCAAGGAGTCTCGCAGGGATCCCCGTGTTCCGCAACCTCACGCTCTGGATGGACGGAGTCAAGACGTTCTTCACATACACGTTCACCGACTACTCCAAGCGCCCCAACCGTATTGAGTTCATCGCTCCAGAGGACAATGTAATGCCTTTCCATTCTCCGCCGGCCTCTGGAAGCGCCACCCCTCACGGCTGTCAACAGGAGTGCACGGACTTCCGCACCCCGCGCACGGCCGCGGTCGGTACCGCCAGCGACATCCCAGCGTCCTTCGACGCGCGCGAGAAGTGGCCGCTCTGCCACACGATGCGCATCCGCGACCAGAAGTACGGCGCCGGCTGCAGCGCGTGTTGGGCCTTCGCGGCGGCCGAGACGCTGGCCGACAGGCTCTGCATAGCGACCAACGCCAGCGTGAACTCGGACCTCTCCCCCCAGTGGATGATCTCGTGCTACACCAACATGTTCGGCTGCGGCGGCGGCTACTCGGCCCTCGCGTGGGACAACCTCCGCGCCAACGGCATTGCCACCGAGGAGTGCTACCCCTTTGCCAACGCCAACGCCAAGTGCCCCAGCGCGTGCGCGGATGGCTCCAAGCCGGTCCTCTACCACTCGGCCAAGACCGTACGCAGGACGCACAGCACACCCCGGCGAACTCAGTGCGTGGCAGGTGACTGTGTTCCGGGGGACCAACTGGAGCGCGACGTCGGAGGCGATCCAGAGGGAGGTGATGACCAGCGGGCCCGTGGAGGCGTCGATCGCCATGTTCTCGGACTTCACCACCTACAATCTACCGCCTGGGGGCCGGCGCGCTGTACCAGGGAGGCCACGCGGTGAAGATCATCGGCTGGGGCGTCGAGAGCGGCACTCCCTACTGGTACCCTGATCGGCCACCGACCCGCAGCCTCGCACACTCACAGCTGTGGGGCACAGGCTGGTCGCCAACTCGTTTGGGACGCGCTGGGGGGAGAGCGGGACGATCAGGATCGCCCGCGGCGTCAACGAAGTCGGAATCGAAGACCGCGTGATTGCAGGCGTCCCTCAGCGCCCCTGAACGCTGTGCAACACCCCCCGCGAAGCTCGGGCGTGCGTGAGCACGTGTACCAACACATTTGAAGAGACGAGTAGACCAAACTCTTGTGGCGACCCAGACCAGCCAGCTTCCTTCTGATCCGCATCCGGGTCCCCCTCCAAGAGGATTGAACAACGCTCTCTGTGCAGGCGCTCACGCAGCGTCGAGTCCCCGACCTCATATATGCAAATCAACTGAATCTTCTCAGATTCTCCCACGAAATATCTTTCACAGCCTGGCCCGATGGAGGCGGAATACGTCCACAGTACGCGCACGCCAACGCGTCTGCGCCCCTTCCGCCCCGCTAACTCCCTCCCCCCCGCCCCACCCGCAGTGGTCGGCCTCCTCGCGCGGCGCCTCGGCGACGCGGAGGCCACCGAGCGCGTCCTCTGCGACCTCGCCCGCGTGCCCAAGAAGCTCCGCGTCGCCCTCGCCCGCGCCGGCGCCCCGGCCGCGATCCTCGCGGCGCTGGAGGCCCACCCGCACAGCCCCGCCGTCGCGGCCGCCGCCCTGCGCGCGATGGCCCGCGCGTGCGCCGTCGTGCCCACCTCGGGGCCCAAGCGCGTCGCGGACCTCCAGCGCTGCGCCCGCGCCGCCGCCGACGCGATGTCGCGCCACGCGGCCAGCGCCCCGGTGCAGGCGGCGGGCTGCGAGGCCCTGGCGCACCTCGCGGGCACGCGGGGCGACGTGCTGGGCGCGTGCCTCGCGGGCGGGGCCCCCGCGCGGGTCCTCGGGGCGCTCGCGCGGTTCCCCGACGCTGCGCGCGTGGCCGCCGGCGCGTGCGGCGCTGTCGGCGCGCTCTGCGCCTCGGAGGCGGCGCGCGAGGCGCTGGAGCGCGCGGGCGCGGTCGTGGGCCTCGCGCGGGCGCTGCGCGAGGGCCTGCGGAGGGAGGGCGGCGCGGGCGTCGTCGAGGCGTGCAGCGCGCTCGCGAGGGTGTGCGCCGGCTGCGAGGCGGCGCGCGTCGTGGGGGCCGGCGTCGTCGAGGACCTCGCGCTGCTGCTCAGGAGCTCGCCCAGGGCCGCGCACCTGCTCCCGGCCGTCGTCGCGGTGCTCTGCGACGTGGCCGTCTCTGGCGGGCCGCCGGGCAGGGAGCGCGTGCTGGGCAGCGGCGCCTTCGGCGACATGCTGCTGGCCGCCAGTGCGGTGCAGCACCAGCTCTCGTACAGGATGGCCTCGTCGCTCTGCAGGGCCGTCGCCGCCGTCGCCGCGGCGCCCGAGGGGCAGCTCGTCGTCGACAGCAGCCAGGGCGCCGACGTGCTGCTCTCGGTGCTGGCCAGCTACCCCACACACCCCGTCGTGGCCGAGGAGGCGCTGCGGGCGCTGTGGACGCTGGCCTCCACCGACGACAGCGGCGGCGGCCCCGCGGCGGCCATCAGGGCCAAGCTGCAGCACCCGCGGGCGCACCAGGCCATCGAGCGCGTCGCGCGGACGCAGCCCGGGAACGTCCGCGTCGTCCGCATCGCGGGCCTCTGCACCGCGTGCCTTGCGCGCGCCGAGCCCGAGGACGTGCAGCAGTGCCTGGCTGCCGGCGCGTGCACGAGCCTGCGAGTCGCCGGGTGCTCGGGCAGCTGTCCGACGCTGGACGGGGTGCTCTGCGTCGACTGCTGCCGCCCGCAGCGGTGGGCTCTGTGCTTCACGTGCGACGGCCCCAGCGCGTCGAAGTCCTACTGCCTGTCCTGCTTGCGCGGGCACCACGCGGGGCACCAGGTCGGCCCCATCATGTTCTCGCCCGCCTACTGCGGGCGGTGCAGCTCGGGCTTCAAGAGGCCGATGGTGTTTCGCTCCGCCCCGTCAAATGCCGAGAGAGGATCGATCACGCCAATCGCGGAGGACATGCAAACCGGCCAAGTGCCCGAGCACGTCGATCCGCCAGAGGAGGATGCCCGACACGATCTTTCAGCGCTGCGAGAACAGCTACGAGAGGCCGAGCAGAGGAGCGAGGAGCTGGAGAGCGCCCACAAGAAACTACAGGAGGTCGCCCGAGAGATCGCCGACGCAAAGGAGGAGATAGACAAGCTCAAGGCCGAGCTCGAGGAGTGCAAAGACGCTCCACAGAATCTCGTCAAGCTTCAGGAAGCCTACGACGCATTGCTCTATGCGTACTACTCATAATCACAACGGTTTCTATTAGTCCGCGGCCACTGATGAGCAGGCGAATGCAAGGTATCGAGGATCTGAACACACTCTCCTTGTTTGCTGTTGTCTGTTCTGTTCACTGTGCGCGGGTGGAGGAGGTGGAGAGAGGAACCCCAGTCACACCCAAAGGGCTCTGGAGACATCTCGCTCACTGGGGCAGGATGTCCTGGGGGACCTGAGCGCAGTTCAGCAGGCCGGGGAGGCACCTCGCGGTGTGGCAGTCGAGGCACGCCTGGCTCGTCGGGGCCGACGCGCACTGGGTGATGCAGTACCTCGCCATGCACTGCGCGTCCGCACCGAAGCACGCTGCGCAGCCTGCTCGCAGAGCACCGCCACGCATCGTGAGCAATGCCCAACCACCGGAGAGGCCTGGGGAAGGCAGGAGGGAGAAGGCGCGCACTGGCAGAGAGGCCCGTGGTGCGGATCATGCAGTTGGTGACACAGTCGCTGGCGCCCCAGCAGCTGATGGAGCACTGCTGCAGCGTCGCGTGGAACGTGGCGGACTGCGTCGCGAACACGTTCCTGTCGGCTGCGTTGTTGCAGTCGGCGATGGCGACAGCGGCGACGAGGGCGAGGACGGCGACGATCTTGGCGTTCATTTTGGATGCGAAAGTGGATGGCGTGGGTTGCGGTTGTTGTTGATGTATGGCTTGTATGATGTTGAGATGAGAATGACAGCACCGAGGAGGCCACCAGTGCCTTTTATAGCAGCAGCGGTGCAACTTAGTAGCAGTGATCGCCTCAATATACGTCACGATACGTCATTCCGATTTCGGGATCGAAGTGTATCTTTGGTGCAATAGAGAAACCCGAATTTCGGCACGGGTAGTTCGGTCACGGCGAGGGCGAGGGGGTTCTCTGCCAACGAACTGCGACGAGGCGATTTCCCTCGTTCCATCACTCATCCACGCAGAGGCGTCGTCTCAAACAACCCTCTTATTCTCTGTGGCGGGGTCGCATAGCACTAGGGGGCTGGGCGAGGTTTTCCTCAGCTCAACGACAACACTTGGGGGCCTCATTCTGCGCCAACCGCAACTACTCGGCTGTGGCGCCCGGGCCACAAAGGAATGCCAGGGGCTTATGTCCAGCTGAAATGGTTGGTTTCTTGTTGGCGGATGCCCGAGTTAAACAAACCACACCCGTTCGTGTTGTGTTCTGTTGGCAGGAAAACTCCTCCAATATTCCTGCTGTTCCCGAGATGGGAACAACCGATACCGCTTGGCGTTGGAGAGAATACACACCACGGACATCCATGGGTTGCGCCACTGAATCCATCATTGTTGTGGTCTGTTCATCTATGCAGGATTGGGGAGGGGAAGGGTGTGGAGGGGGGATGCCAGTGGGGCATGCACTCGGCAATCACTGCGGTCACTGGGGCAGGATGTCCTGGGGGACCTGAGCGCAGTTCAGCAGGCCGGGGAGGCACCTCGCAGTGTGGCAGTCGAGGCACGCCTGGCTCGTCGGGGCCGACGCGCACTGGGTGATGCAGTACCTCGCCATGCACTGCGCGTCCGCTCCGAAGCACGCTGCACAGCCTGCTCGCAGAGCACCACCACACTTCGTGAGCAATGCCCAACGCACCAGAAAGGTGGGGGGAGAAGGCGCGCACTGGCCGAGAGGCCCGTGGTGCGGATCATGCAGTTGGTGACACAGTCGCTGGCGCCCCAGCAGCTGATGGAGCACTGCTGCAGCGTCGCGTGGAACGTGGCGGACTGCGTCGCGAACACGTTCCTGTCGGCTGCGTTGTTGCAGTCGGCGATGGCGACAGCGGCGACGAGGGCGAGGACGGCGACGATCTTGGCGTTCATTTTGGATGCGGGAGTGGATGGCGTGGGTTGCGGTTGTTGCTCGTGGATTGATTGGAGGTGTTGTTGAGATGAGAATGACAGCACAGAGGAGGCCTCCAGTGCCTTATATAGCAGCAGCGGTGCAACTTAGTAGCAGTAACCGCCGGCCACACGTCACGATACGTCATGCTGATTTCCAGATAGAAGAGTGCACATATGGTGCAATAGAGAAGCCCCAAATAGGTAGGCGTAGTCGAGGTGAGGCCGCACCAACCCGGCTCTCAGTCCCACGAGCGACGGCCGCACGTACCTCCCCGCATCGGCGGTTCCAGTGGCTGCGCCTCATCTCCTTCTCTGCTTGATGATACGCAAGTCCATTCGTGCCTCGGAGACGAGAGATTGGTCACTGGGCTCGAAGTTACAGTGTAGACGACCAGCGGTGGCGACGGCGACCCTCACTCGATCTCGGAAGCATCCCCCTCCCCCCCGTTGCACAGCCGCATGGCCCGTGATCGTTGTCTGGACGACAGCGATGACTCTCTGCCCAATGTCCACAAGACCAACAACACTTGGCTCCAACCAGAGGACGGCACCCACCCGAGCCTCGGGGCGAGTGGCTTCGGGAGTCTCTTCCAGTACCGGCGTGAGACGAGCCCACGCAACGAAGCCCGTCCGCTGCCCGTGTCGCCCGCGCGAAGGACTTGGACTTCCCAAGAAGGAAATGGCCCACGTCACGCCGGGAATCTTGGAGAGATATCTACGTTGACTAATATCAACTCCATGACCGACTCCGCGCCTCCGCGTACGCGCCACTGACCTCGCGACTTGCGCCGCTCACCTGCGATTTCCCTTTGGATTATCGTCGCCCAGTGGCTCCTGCTCTCGCGGACACTCGGGTCCCCTCCCGTGCCCCCGCGCACGCCCTCGCGACTTCTCGTCTTCGGGCCCCCGCTCGGGGCCCCCAGACCTCCGCGGACACTCCAGGAGCTCGGGAGATACTCGGGGCACTCACAGCACACTCACACAGCCCCGGAATGGCTGCCAGGGCTCTCGGTGCCGTGCCCGCGGTCTGCGAGGCCTCAGCGCACCTGCACTCCTGCGCTCTCGTCCCGCTCGCCTCCGCGATAGTCGCTGTGATGCGCGAGCACTCTGCGGACCCCGCGGTACAGTCCGCTGGGTGCCGGGCCGTCATGGACCTCGCGCGAGTGAGCCCGGAGGCGCTGGAAGAGTGCGTGAGGGCGGGGGCAGTGCAGTGCGTCCTGAGCGTGCTCTCGACGGCCTCCGCGGGCGCCGACGGCGGGGACGCGGACCCCCGAGAGCTCTCTTGCGGCGCGCTGGTGGTGCTCTGCGACAGCCCCTCGGCGATGGGGATGGCGGTGGGGGCGCTGGAGGTCCTCGTGGGGCTGCTGCGTGCGGGCGCCTCGACCTGCGGCGGCTCAGCTGTCCTGGCGTGCAACGTGCTGGCCAAGCTGAGCTCTCACGGCGACATGCGCGCTCTGGGGCGCCTCGTGGAGTCCGGCGCCGCCGAGGCCGTCTCGGCGTTCCTCGAGTGCGCCCAGGAGTCCACGCAGAGCGTCCGCGTGTGCCGTTCGTCCGCCTCAGTGCTCTGCAACATTGTGGTCCGCGGCGGAGACCTCGGCCGCCTGGTCGTCGACCGCGGCTCCTTCAGGAAGCTCCTCGTCGAGCGCTGCGTGACGCAGCTCGCCGACCCCACCGTCGTCCTCCTGTGCAAGGCGATCGCCGTCGTCGCGTCCATGAGGGACGAGCGCTACGAGCTCGAGAGGGTCCTCTGCGTGCGCGTGCTCAGGTACCTCATGCGCCGCTTTGCCGACGAGCCCGAGGTCGTCGAGGAGGCCCTCAGGGCGCTGCTGACTCTGGCCCTGAGCGACGCCGGCAACGCGGGCGCCCTGACCGCCGCTCTGGTGCGGCCGGAGGTCCGCCAGGAGATCGACAGCGCTGCGGCAGGGCTGTGGAAGCACGCCCTCATCGCCAAGCTGGCGAGGCAGTGCACGCGCACTCTGCTGACTGCAAAGAACAGCTTCAGGGTGGCGACGCTCCGGAGGCGCGTCCACGCGGCCGAGAGGAAGGTCCGGGAGCTCGAGGAGGCGAGCGCGGCGCTGCAGAGAGTGCGCAGCGAGAACGAGGCCATGGTCGCGGAGATTGCTCAGCTCGAGGCCGAGCTGGCGCAGTACGTGGGCGTGCAGCAGCTGCTGGCCGCCCTGAGCAAATCATACAGCGACCTTGTCCACGCATACTACTCGTAAACAACGAATTTGATTTACTTCTGAGACGCTGCTTGATAAGCTGCAGTCTCTGCCAAGTCAAAGGGACAGTCGAGGCCTGGATGGCCCAGATTCCCGGAGTCTCCACAACGGGGAATCTAGATTTCAGGGAGACTTTATCTGTGGCGGGCTCCAGACATGGACGACCCGCACGCTCCCGAAGACTGTACGGCCCCACGTTCCCGCGCTGTGGTCTGACCGCGCTTACCCGCGTAGTGGGGCGTGCCCTCCGGGAATCACTCTGCTCGGAGGGTTCCGCAGTGTCTGCCCTGCGCTCCCTCGCCAGGATCTCTCCTCCGGTCGAGTGCCTTCTCGTCGCAGGCGTCCCCCTCGTCGTTATCGACGCCCTGAACATGTACCCCGAGAGTCTCGACGTGACCGTGTGCGGTCTGATGGCGATACCCTTGCTCTGCGTCCCCGCGGCCGCGGCATCCTATGCCTGCCAGAACTCCGTGCACAGGTCCCTCGCCCTGGCCACAGTTGCTGTATTGCGGCGCAACGTCTCGCCCATCGTGAAGCGCGTTGGATGCGTAGCCCTGCGCCACCTGGCGCGCACGGGGGCGTGCGCCGTAGACGCCGCAGCCCACAGCGGCGCCATGGGGTGCATGACCATCATGCTGTTTCGTAGTCTCCCGGACGTCCTCCCCTACGCGTGCGAGGCCCTGCTCGAGCTCTGCTCCACCCGCTCGGCCCACGAGGCGATGCTCGAGTCGGGTACAGTATACAGTCTGGTTCGCATAGCGTGTCGGGGCACCGCGGACCTCGGCTCCTCGCGCCCTGCCCTCGACACTCTGGTCCGGCTCAGTGCTCTGGGAGATGCGGATGTGATCGAGAGCCTCGTCCTCTCGGGCACCGTGGAGTTCCTTCGCTCTCTGTGGACTGTTGTTGCCGGCACGAACGAGGCCGCGGTGTGCCTTCTGTGCAACATCGTCACGCGGGGAACGCACTGCGAGAGGAGCCGCGTCCTGAGCTGCGGTGCTTTCCGCTTGATGCTCAGCAAGGTGAACGTCGCTCGGCTGCAGGAATCCCTCGCTGCCCTCCTGTGCAGGGCCATCAGCACAGTGGCAATGTCCCCGTTCACGCAGAACCCCGAGGAGATGACGCTGGCCATCGGAGTCCTCGTTGCCGTCCTGAACAATTGCCACGGCAGACCTTCTGCACTCGAGAGGGCTCTGGACGCGCTCTACTCGCTTTCCTTGCGGGTAAGGTTCGGGCAGCAGACACAGGGGCTGCTTCGACCGGACGTCCGCAAGGCAGTACTGCTCGCGACTGCAGAGATGAAGTCGCCCAGCACACAGGCCACCGATCTAGCGAAGAAGTGTCTCGACTGCATCGACGAGGCGTTCCCAGAAGAGGAAATGAGAGGCAGGCATGAGTGACAACTGCAGGTGGCCACTCCAGTTTTCCAGTGATTTTATGTGAATGTCGCGGTCAGAAGAAACAAGGCCCTCGCTTGCTCAACACACGGGATACAACGATAAGGTTCCACATTAATATCCAATTCCAATATCGCAAATGCAGTGCAGATTCTTTCACCATATTCTGTAGTCTTCAGAACGGCCTTGGCATGGCGCAGACTGCAGCTGAAGAGAGTACGGTCTCAAAACCCTTCGTCCGACCCAGCTCCTGCACAGTGGGGCGTGCACTGAGGGAGTCGCTCGTATCCGAGAATTCAGCGCTGTCCGCCCTGTCGGCCCTCCTCAGAAGTCCCCCACCCCCGCAGTACCTCGTCGACGCCGGTGTCCCTCTGGTCGTGGTGGACGCCCTGAGCATGTTCGGGCACAGCCCTGAGGTTACCACAAGCGCCCTTCTCGTGATTCCAATGCTCTGTGTCCCCGCTGTTGCCGCGACTCAATTCCAGGATTTCGTGCACACGTCCCTCGCCCTGGCAACGGTCAAAACTCTGCTGGAGACCACGTCCCCGTCTGTGCAGCGCGCTGGGTGCCGAGCCCTGGGGCTCCTCGCGCGTACTGGAGAGGACGTTGTAGAGGCGTCTGTGTACAGCTGAGCGATACAGTGCGTGCACCAAGTGCTGGTCCGGAGCTTCCTCGATTACCCCTATCTCCGCGAGGGGGCGTGCGAGGCTCTGTTCGAGCTCTGCTCCAGCACTTCTGCCTCTGAGCCGCTGCTGGCGCTGAACACAGTGAGCTGGCTTGTCGGGATCGTACGCCTGGGCACGCTGGACGACGTGTGCGCAAAAACAGCTCTGGACACGTTGGTTCGCCTCAGTGCTCTGGGAGATGAGGACATACTTGAGAAGGAGGTAGAATGTGGGGCCGTCACAGCCCTCCACTCCGTGAGGTTGGCCTTCGCTGGTAACCTCAACGTAGAAACAGCTGCGATCTGCTTGCTGTGCAACCTGGTCGTTCGGGGATCGCGGTATCTGCGATCCCTCGTTCTGAGCAGCGATGTCTTCCGAGAGATGTTGGTCACAGTGAACGTCTCTCAGCTGCAGCCCTCGATGGCAGTCCTCCTATCCAAGGCGGTTGCCGTCATAGCGATGTCATCACGTGATCAATATGCAGAGGAGAAGAGGCTGTCCATCGATGTTGTTGTCAGCGTTCTGCACCAGTACCGTTTCAGGCGCTCAGCTGCCGAGGTGGCCCTCGACGCTCTCTATTCTCTTTCCTTGCGTATCAGAGGCGGGCAGCAGGCACTGTTCCGGGAAAGGCTGCTCCGACCCGACGTCCAGGATGCTGTGCTTAGCATGACTCAAGAGACAGCGTCTCCGCAGTTGTCCAAACTCGTGGAGAAATGCTACCACTGCATCAGAGAGGAGAGTCACACGGAACGTGCGAAGCTGCAGGAGCTGGCGAATCGTGTGCGAGACGCACAAGAGCGTGCCCGAGTGACGGAGCGTGCCCAGGCTGATCTGCAGTCCGCCAGTCAAGAGCGAAATGCTCTTCTAGCTGAGATCAGTAGGTTAAAGACCGAGCTTGAGAGGATGCAGGATGTTCCCGACAAGCTGGAGGGGCTGAGACGAGCCTACGCAGAGCTTTATAGAGAATTCACAGCAAGAGAACGCGAATGAGAGGCAGAGCGCGAGGGTCATTGCCGGCGCTGCTAGCGTGACCTGGACGCTTTTCTCTGACAGGTCGATGATCAGTGGGCCGAATAGACAAAGTAGAGAGATTTCTGGAACAATTCTACTGCCCCAAGGGAGTCAGAGCGATGCAACGCCGGCCCGCACATTCTGAAATGTTTTCTAAGACTCAATCGACCATTGCTTCATCTATTTTTGACCCATTGATAGGAAATAACGTTTTCATATCATGGTCTGGATCCTCCACATGAAGCTCTTCATCCTCCTCTTGGTGGCTGCGGTCCGGCTGCCATTCGACGGGGCACGTCGTGCTAACCTACGCGTCCCACGCAGGCCGCCACGGGAGGCCCGTACAACTGGTCCTCAACTCCGTGCCAGCTGATGCTGCGCAACGTATCTCATCCTGCTGCTGGCGAGCTCGTCGTCGGAGTCCTACACACCCTCAAGTCCGCAGCCAACTTCGAGGCACGCATCGCATTCCCGTCCATCCCACACCCCCGCGTTGTTTGGCCTTCACACCTTCACGCCTGACATCCATTTCCACCTTCCGAGGCTCGCACCGGCTGCCCATCTCGCCCGCCCCCATCCCTCCCGCTTACTGGCTCTCGGCCAACTACAGGTCGTTATGTCCGTGTGCATGGCCCTCACAGAGGCCTCTGCAGCCCGCGAGTTTGGCTCACGCAGTGTCTCCATCATCCAAATCGACGACTTGAGCCTGGAAGTGCGGGCCATCCGCCGCCTCTTTCGGTCGCCCGCGGGCCAAAATGCTCTTTTATGGCATTCTCGAATTAAGCGAT
>CACRSC010000032.1:0-22778 GCA_902651635.1 Mastigamoeba balamuthi
CCGGCCCATTTACTGCTTGCGTGATATCCGCAACGATACTACTCCCATTCTTCCCATCGAGGAACGACTCTTGTCCCGGTTCTCGCCGGTGTTTTTGTTTTCTCGTCAGTCTCTTTGCTCCGAGAAGGCGACGCTGGGACCCACGTGCGCACTCGTCGCTCGAGACGATGGCGGCGACGAGCTCCACACGCCCATGAGCACACGTGGTCCGCCGTGTTGACCGCGGCTTCGCAGGCCTCGCGCCACGTCGCCGGCGGCACTCTGCTTGATCAGCGCCCATCCGAGGTAGTCCGAGGCGTCGGCAGGAACGGCCCTCGCGAGCTCCTTGAGCCTCGAGACGAGCGTCTTGTGCAGCTGAAGGCTGGGGCTGCGGCTGCGGGGTGGCGCTGCGGGTTACTGGCAGTGGCCGGAATTCCAATTTGTCGATCCAGGAATGATATCTATTTACCTCAGGTCGATTGAATATGGGCACACAATCTCAGGTCCCCATCAAAAGCAGGCCAGAGTGTGCGGAGGGTTGGTGGAGGCCAGAGTGGAGCGGAGCGAAGCGAAGCAGAGCGTAGGCCGTAACCAACCCACAGCACACGGCAGCCTGCTTTTGACGTGGCCACCTCAGATTGTGACAACAATTGATTGACCTGAGGTACAAGATTATATTTCAGAGGGTGCCCTTTAATTCCTGTTTTTCACGAACATGGAGGGAAACACTGCAGAGGTGCGGTGCGAGCGCCATGAGGCAGCCAAGGAGGCGTCCTCTGGTCACGACAGACTGGACTTCCTGGGCTCACAAGATGGAGCACTAGTTCTGTCCCAGGAGGCACAGGAGGGAGAGGACTGTGGCAGCACGCCAGCGTGTGGAAGAGGCATTCCTCAAGTTCCTTAAGGGGCGCGCTCTGACTGTCGACCTCATCAAGGCAGCCCACCTGGGCACCACCCGAGATAAATACTCCATAATCTCGGGTCAAGATTATGAATATATAATCTTGCCTTCTGCAAATGGCAAAAAAGAGCACCCACTTGATATAAAGATAAAGAAGATTAAGAAGGGAAATTCCGAGGAATGCAGATCGGCAGTTTTTTTTCCTTCACCAGGAGAAGCACGGAGGTGCTTCACAGCTCTGGTGGAAGAGAGTAAGAGAGAAGACAGCCACCACCCCTGGTCAATAAATGAGGTGTAGGAAAGATAACGAGGTTAGAGAACTTGGTGTAAGGCCAGCCTGGACGAGTGGATTCCAGGTCTTTATCAACAGGGTTATAAAGCTACAACTTGCAGACCATGAAGGGGACATTGCAGATGAGGGAGATGATCATGCTTAGCAATCCAGAAAGGCCTTTTTTTCATAAACCTCACAGGAATTCACACTTACAAGCTCCCCATAACACAACTGCCACCATCCTCTCTCCTTCAAAACTTGCCACCCACTGTAACCCCTCATCCTTCCTCTTTCCTGACCCCACAAAGGGACTGGGACTCATCCCTCACTGGTAGCAGAAGGAAATACGATTCTTATTCTTGATTCTTTGATATTTCGGGTTCCTATCTTTTTTCTGACACCAATGCTCGGCTTCTTCATTGAGGCATCCCCTTCTTGATTCGGGAGAGGCTCTTGTGAGAGTCGCAGAGGCTGTGAAACTGGGCGTGGTCAAGCAGCTCTTTGGTGTACATCTCGGCGAACACGGGGAACGGCTGGTTATGGTCCACACTGATCAGGTCGAGAGGCAGGTCCAAGGACAAAGGCCTGGGCCCCTTCTCAAAGGAGATACAGATGCTGCCCCTGGAGTAGCCAAGATGGCACCACACCTTCCGCATGAACTTCTCGTCATCGTAGAACAAAGGCACCATCATGCGTGCATCCTTGGCGACATTGCTGTCGTCCTTGAACCACCTTAGCCAGTTGCGCACTGCCTTCTCGTCTTCTGTGGTGGCCTCTGGCTGCTCTGGCCTCATGAACCCGAGTTCGTGCATCACGATGCCGTGAAGTCCACGAAGCAGGCACTTCATCTTGCGCAACTCGTCCAACAGAGGCTTCTTCACAGACTGGTCATCTGCATGCAGCCTGTGCAAGCCAGCTAGCTCCTCGGGCTGGAAGCAGTCCTCGAGCACACTGTGAACGAACTCGTACGATCTGGCTTGCCTGAGGTAGCACTCGGCCAGGGGCTCCACTGACAGGTGTGCGAACACCGCCAGCTTCAAGAGCACAGGCCTGCACCTCAGAGCACAGCAGATGCCCAGCATAACAGCAAGGTCCTTGACATGAGTCTCCCTGGTCAGGGCCATTGCCAAAGCGAACAGGGTCTTGAGGCCTTCATGGTACTTGGTTGTCATACACAGCTTGCTTGCCTCAGGGGCCTGGTCCAGCTTGAGCAGCGACTCGAGCCCACAGGCACTGTGAATACCACCCAGTTGCCCTTGGGCGCAAGGCTCAGAGAGCCCTCC
Source organism: Mastigamoeba balamuthi (assembly GCA_902651635.1). NCBI lineage: Eukaryota > Evosea > Mastigamoebida > Mastigamoebidae > Mastigamoeba > Mastigamoeba balamuthi. The sequence goes on from CACRSC010000032.1 coordinate 2,438, forward strand.
CTGACGTGGTGCACGATTTCACTAGTGAGGTCAAAGCCCTCAAGATGGGAGCCCAAGACTTTCTTGATGGTATCCATAAGGATAATCTCTGGAGACAGGCAGGGGGGGTACCAGCCCTCGGGCTCTGGTGCGAGGATGCCCAGAAAGCTGAACCCTGCAGAGGTGGTGGCGGAGCTCCTCATGTTTCACAGTGGCCAAGTGCAGTGCATCATCCAAGGAGACGAGACCACGGAGCTGGGCCACGTCACTCTGAGAGAGCTTCATGCCATAGTGGTGCAGTTCCTGTTGCAGGAACCTGTCCTGCACATAGACCTGGCACAGCTCCTCGGACCACGTGTAGAACCCCAGTACCTGCCTCCCGAGCTCATCACCACACTTCCACAAGTGCTGCGAGAGAGCAAGCATAAGAGACGACTCAGGGATTATGACACAGTAGGGGCAGGGCTCCAACTCAACCAACACACAAGAGCTCTTCTGAGAGGAGGCAACAAAAGAGCGGTGCTGGGCACACGGCAGGGCAAGGAAGACCCATACTCACGAGGAGCTCATCTGTGTGCTTGCAGAGGGGGCCAGGTGGCACCAAGGGGCCACTGCCGAGCTTGAGAGCAAGAGCGGCAGCAGCAGTGGGGTGCAGGGCTGTGCCCGCAAGGGCATCAGCGACAGCTGCAAGGATCGGGGCCTTGGACAGGTGGCCCTTGTGAACGAGCAGCTGAACTGCAGCGAGCAGGCCGTCGTCAAACTGCTTGGCCTTGGCCAGCACTGCACATGTGAGCACCATCAGAGCCTTGCCTGCAACCTCACGGCCGCACAACCCCAATAGCATCACAGAGATCTCGGGCCCTGATAGGTCCTGCTCCTACAGCCTCACCTCGTCCTCACTCACCTCGCCCGACAGCGGGTGCAGGCACTCACACTGGAACGTGTTGATGTCCTGGGGCAGCATTGCACTCAAGCACAACACCTGGCCCCTCAGGTCCAGCAGCTTGCACTCGTCCCTGCGACTCCAGGGCTGCGGTACAGCACATGTCGGCTTCCTCGCTTCCCAGCCATAGGTTTTTTGACATTTGTGGTGTTTGTGTTTTGGTGACTGCAAAATATGTTATACGCCAAAGCCTGAACCCCAATCCCAAAACCAAAACCATAGCGGTCTCGGCCCACGGGGAAATATCCAGTAACATAGCAGTTGTCAAGGTCCAGCCTGCAGCTATAGCTTCAATCACACCAATCCATGGTGTCAGTGGTACTTTGTTTAGTCCTATTCAAAAATCGGTATGGTTGAGTCTTTTATTCCCACCGAGAAAAGGGCACAAAAACCCCAAAGCCCATCGGCACTTCATAGTCCCTAAGTATTTGGTAGCCCCCAGCCCGAGGATGCACATACACACCAGCCAATACCTCATGCACACCCATGTTAACTGTTCCAAGAAATTTCGCAGTTCACACTGCGGCAAATTCCTGAGAAATGTCAGGCAAATCATCAAAACTTGTTGGATTGGGTGTGAGGAGAGGTGAGATAGCTCCCCATACCTCCCTGGGCTGCCTTCTGAGTGCCCTGGCCAATGTGTTTGTAGTTTCGGCAGAAGAGGCACTCTGCAATGTGATCTGGAGTGCCCGTGTGAGGTGTAGATCTGCCCTGGATTGCATCAGTCCCCCAGCTGCTGTATGGTGCCCTCTGGGAACTCTGCCAGAGTAAGGGCCGATGCTGCTCCCACTCTGCCCGACTTTTCCATTATGTGGTCTTCCTGGTGTCCTGTGCATAGTGTAACAACTCATTGCAGGCACTTTACTTTTCGGGGATACAATTGTATCCTCCATAGGTGGGAAAGAAGTGCCATCTGGATGACATTCTGTTGTTTTCTTGCAAGCACAAAGCCAGCCTATGGTGTTCTTGCTTAAAAATAGCAGAGTATTCATGTTCTGCCACAGGTGGAGTGGGCATTGTGGGACCTGCTTCCCTCACTACTAACATCAACCAGACTGAGACAATCTTTATGTGTCTACCTTGTGGTCTTCAGTTCCTGCTTCCCCCATGCTCATTCTGACAGTGCAGTCAGCATACACACTCATGGGAACAGTGGACAAAGCTGTTGTCCTCTCTTAGGTGAAGATAATTCCTTGGATCAACTGGGTCTCCTGTTGGCTGCCTGATTCCTCTGTGGCTGTCTGATTCACCCCGGGATGACTGAGTAATACACAGAAAAATTTATATATTTTGTCTTGTTTCGGCAACTGCTTTGAGACAATCGTGAACATGGGTACTCGGGTTGTCAAAGAAATGCTCAAGGGTAGTCAACCTGAGTACCCCTGTTCACGATTGTCTCAAATCAGTTGCCGAAACAAGACAAAATATCTAAATATGTCTGTGTTTTTCTCAGTCATCCCGGGGTGAATCAGACAGCCACAGAGGAATCAGGCAACAGGAGACCCACTGTTATGGATATTTCGGAGAACATATCATGGTTCAGGATCCACGGACCCGCGCAGCACAGCACAATACACCTCCACTACCCCACACCTTGCAAATGAAGCCCGCAGCACCGCCAGCCATCTGGGCCCTGTCGCTGCTGCTGCTCTGCGCTGCCCTGCGTGCCTCTGGTGCCCCCGACCCATCCGTCCCTGTGTGGCCCTCGGGCGTCGCCCTCGTCAACGCCACGCAGGCCCCCGACGGCGGCTACGTCCTCTCCGCTCCCCCGTCGCCGCTCTCGTCCGCGTTCGTCGATCCCGTACTCGCCGCCTCCCCCGCGGGCGACGTCGACGGCGACGCCGTCCCCGACATCGTCATCGCCGGCCAAGGCGCCATCCACGTCGTCCTCGGCCCCCGTGACGTCACGGTCGCTCGTCTGGCATGGCAGGGCGCACATCATCGCAGCACCCGAGTGCTGGGACGACGACGACGACGACGTGGTGCACGTGGCGGCGGCGGGAGACGTCGACGGCGACGGCCACGCTGACGTGGTGTTGGTCTGTCAGAAGTGGACGTTCGTGCTGCTGGGCCGCCCACGCAACGCCACGTGGCCGGCGTCGACCACGGAGCTCGTCGCTGTCCGCTCGGTCGACGGGCGCGCAGGCGGCGTGGGCGACGTCGACGGCGACAAGCTCGGCGACCTCTGCTTCGCCAGAGCCGACGGGTCCGTCGCCCTCGTCCTCGGCAGGGCGGTGACGTGGCGCAGCGTGGCGGCAGTCGACGTGGCCAAGGCCGACGCGCCGGTGGTCGTCGTCAGGGAGGCGAGGACGTTCGGGGGCGCCGGGGACGTGGACGGCGACGGCGTGGGCGACGTGGTGATGGGCAACGCTGGGCTGTCGCCGGGGGGCGTGGCCGGGGCGGGCAGCGCGTTCGTCGTGTTCGGGCGCAGGGACTGGCCCCGCGAGGTCGACCTGCTGGACCGCGCAGCTGTCGGCGTCGTGACGTTGGAGGGGCAGGGCGAGGGCGACGCGCTGGGCGCCGCTGTCGCCGGGGTGGGCGACGTCAACGGGGACGGGTCGCCCGACGTGGCGGCGGCCATGGCCATGTGCAAGGGCTGCGAGTACGGCAAGTACCTTGTCATCTTCGGCGCCCCGTCGTCGCGGTCGTGGCCCCGCGTCGTCGCCACTCTCACAGCACCCGTCGTCGCCAACGTCACCATGTCCGTCGTCGTCTCCAACAACCGCCCGCGCAGCGCCGCGAAACGAGCCCACTACCGCACTGCCGTCTCGTCGGCAGGCGACGTCAACGGCGACCACGTGGCGGACCTGCTGCTGTGCCACGTCGACAGGTGGCAGTCGCAGTGCACCGTCGCTTTGGGCAGCGCCGGCGCGTGGCCTGCGCTCGTCGACGTGTCGTCACGCGAGGCGACGAATCGCTCTCTGGCGCTGTCGGCGTTTCGCCTGTGGCAGCTCGGGTCCTCCGGCATCGGCGCCCTCGGCGACATTGACGGCGACAGCTTCGACGATGTGCTTGTCACCGCCAACGCCTCGCAGGGGAGCTCTGTGTGGTACCCATACGACAGTGACCACCGCCTCGGCTTCGTCGCCGTCATCCGCGGCTGCCGCCAGTGGCCCTGCGCCCGCGTCGACGATTCCAACTGGACGTCGGCGATGGACCGCGGGCAGCAGCCGCTGGGCTACACGCTGCACGGCGAATCTTCGGCGCCCCGCGTGGGCTCCTCTGTGCACAGTGTCGGTGACCTCGACGGTGACGCCATCGACGACTTCGCTGTTGGCGCCCCGGGACTCGAGCGCGTGTACCTGCGCTTCAGGCGGTCGAGAGAGCTGCCCACCCACTCGTCGCCCGTCGACGAACACGCGGCTGTGCTCTTCAGCTCCGACGTGTGCGACAAGCTCGGATGGTCCGTGTCATCTGCGGACCTGAACGGCGACGGCCTGGCTGACGTCGTCGTCGGTGCCCCCGAGGCTGCCAACGGCACCGGCAGGGTCTTCGTCGTGTTCGGCCAGCGGGGGCGGTGGGCCCCCGGGGCCGCGCTGGACGTCGCTGGCCTCAACGGGACCAACGGGTTCACACTCTCAGGCGAAAACCTCTGGCCTGGGCTGGGCTTCGAGGTCAGCAGAGTGGGCGACTTCAACGGCGACCACATCGACGACCTGCTGGTCAGCGCAGTGCGGGTCAGCATGGAGACCGTCAGCAGCGCCCGCGCGTATGTTGTGCTGGGGAGGAAGCAGTGGCCAGCCAGCGTTGCCGTGTCGGGCCTCGACGGGATCAACGGGTTCGCCGTCGACACTGCGGTGGTAAACACTACACAGTGGGTTGCCGTAAGTGGGGCCGGAGACCTCAACGGCGACAGACTCGCCGAGGTTGCGCTGGGCGTGCTCTACTCCGGCGAGCAGAACATATTCAAGACACACGTCCTGTTCGGTAGGGCCGACCCGTGGCGCCCCGTCGTGAGTGTCAACGAGCTCGACGGTATCGTTGGGTTCACTGCCCAGGGAGCCGTGTCCACCAACGAGGGCATGAGCTTCAGCGTCGCAGCTGCGGGGGACGTGAACGGAGACAAGTACGGGGACCTCCTCATGGGCGCGAGCATGTACAATATCGTAGTGTTCGGCCACGGTGGTGCCTGGCCAGCGCTGCTCCAAGGCCAAGAGCTGAGCAACGCCTCAGCCATCTTAGCCTGCTCGTGGATGTACTCAGTCCAGATGGCTGCTGGGGACCTCAACGGCGACAGCGTTTCCGATGTTGTGTGTCTGTCGACAAATCCAATGCAGCTCGAGTCCCATACCGCGATCCTCTTCGGCGTTGCCGGCGGCACGCCACGAGACATGGCAGACCACTGGAGAAAGGAAACCGGGGTCTTCACGCTGTCGGCCAGCTACGACGAAGCACTGGCCGCCCGGGCGTCTGTCAGCGGGACTGGAGACTTCAACGGGGACAGGGTGGACGACCTGCTCATCGGGACCCCCGAGTTCAACTCCAGTTCTGGCAAGGTGTGGGTTTGGTATGGCTCCACAGAGCCCCGTGTCGGCAGGGCCATCGCGGGCGAGTCAGGCAGCCTCAACCTGACTGTCGGGAAGCCGTTCTCTCTCGTGGTGCCCAGCGACGCTTTCTCTGCTGGCGGGAGGAAGCTGACCCTGGGTCTGGACTGGGATGGCCAGTATGTGTACAAGTGGTTCTCCTTCGACCCAGCGACCAGCACGCTCTCGGGGACTCCACCAACTGATGACATTGGATACTCATTCCCGGTCTTCCTCAAGGCGGAGAACGACAGGGGAGTGTCTGTGGCCCAGAGGCTCTTCGTCCGCGTTCTCAACTCACTCAGCATCGACCTCGGGGCCAACAGCCCCACGGTGATTTTTGGAGGAGAGCCCAGGTCCGAGACTGTGCTGGCGCCCATCACAGTCACGTCAGTGGGAACTACCGTGCATGTGGAGATCACCTCGTACTCTGGTATCAAGCTGTTCTCCAAGGAGAGCAGCCCAGAGGCCAAGGAGACCCAGGGGGAGAAATGGACAGCCGAGGGGAGCGCTGCAGGCGTGAGAAAGCTGCTCTCCAGGCTGGCGTTCAGCCATTCTGAACTCGGCCAGCAAGAGTTCACTCTGAACATTGCGGCCACTGATGACCTCGGCGGAAAGGTGGCTGCCTATCTCACCTGTCGCAGAGGCGCTACTGATTCAACGGCGCGTCCGGAGATCCTGTGGAAATCGTGGCCCGTAGTTGCTGCACTGGTTGTGCTACATCCTCTCTGAAAGGTTTCCTGACCCGAAATGCAGTGGTGACTGTTCCCCTTCTTCCTCGCAGCATAAAAAGACGAGTTTTCACAGCGATCAAACACCTTTTGGCTCATGAGTGCTCGCATATGAACGTCAGCAGGTGTGTAGACCTTCCCACATATTGATGCTGATGTTGAATGACAACATAGATGCCAAGGTCCTCGTAGTACCCGGGTACACCCAGTGCGTTTCCCGTACGAGCCAATTCACTGACGTCGCGGGAGCAAATGGAAAAAAACAAACCCAGTTCGGGCATGCATAGACTGTGCCCTGCGTGATTAAAGACTGGAACTTTGCTTGTGATTATTACTCTGAGTTAGAGAGGAGGTCCTTCCCCCCCTGCATTTTCTGGTTCCCAAGCAAAGCTATTCAAACAAATTTGCTGAGAAACAGAACAGCAAGCACAGCAACGACAGGCCATGACTGCCACAGGAGCTCTGTGCGCATTGCAGAATCAGATGCGCCTCTGCTGCAGATAATGTGGGTAGCCACCTTCCCACCGAGGTCATCAGTGGCCTCAAGGTTCAGAGTGAACTCTTGCTGGCCGTGCCCAGAATGGCGGAACACAAGCCTGGAGAGCAGCTTGCTCACGCCTGCAGCGCTTCCCTCGGCTATCCATTTCTCCCCCTGGGTCTCCTTTGCTTCCGAGCTGCTCTCGTTGGAGAACAGCTTGACACCAGGGCATGCGGTGGCCTCCACATGCACGGTGGTTCCCATTGATGTCACTGTGATGGGCGCCAGCACAGTCTCGGACCTGGGCTCTCCTCCAAAAATCACTGTCTCGTTGTTGGCACCGAGGTCGATGCTGAGTGAGTTGAGAACGCGGACGTAGAGCCTCTGGGCCACAGACACTCCCCTGTCGTTCTGTGCCCTGAGGAGGACTGGGAATACATCTCCGATGTCCTCGGTTGGCGGGGTCCCCAAGAGCGTGTTGGTCGCTGGGTCGAAGGAGAACCACTTGTACACATACTGGCCATCCCAGTCCAGGCCCAGGGTCAGCTTCCTCCCGCCAGCAGAGAAAGCGTCGCTGGGCACCACGAGAGAGAACGGCTTCCCGACAGTCAGGTTGAGGCTGCCCGACTCGCCCGCGATGGCCCTGCCGACACGGGGCTCTGTGGAGCCATACCAGACCCACGCCTTGCCAGAACTGGAGTTGAACTCGGGGGTCCCGATGAGCAGGTCGTCCACCCTGTCCCCGTTGAAGTCCCCAGTCCCGCTTACAGACGCCCGGGTGGCCAGTGCTTCGTCGTAGCTGGCCGAGAGCATGAAGACCCCGGTGCCCGCAGTCCAGCGGTCTCCCATCCATCTTTCACCGCCAGCAACGCCGAAGAAGACCTTGGCATACAACTCGCGCCGAGCAGTATTCGTTGACAGGCACACCACGTCGGAAACACTGTCGCCGTTGAGGTCCCCAGCAGACATCCTTTGAGAGTTCCCTCCTTCGCAGTCGACATAGGCCCAGTTGTTGTACAGCTCATCGCCCTGGAGCAGCGCTGGCCAGGTGCCGCCGTGGCCGAACAAGACGTCGTTTGTCCTGAATGTGCCCATAACGAGGTCCCCGTAACTGTCCCCGTTCACGTCCCCCGCGGTGGCGACACTGAAGCGCAGGACATCGCTCCCGATAACAAACCTACTCTGGGCAGTGAACCCGACGGTGCCATCGAGCTCGGCGACGCTCACGACGGGGCTCCATGGGTCGGCCCTGCCAAACAGGACATGCGCCTTGAAAAGCGACATTGCATCATAATGGAGCACGCCCACCGCAAGGTCCGCGTACCCATCACCGTTGATGTCTCCGGCGCCGTTGACGGTGACCCATTGCGAATAAAAAACGAGTGCAGTGTCGACAGCGAACCCGTTTCTGCCGTCGAGGCTTGACACAGCGACATTGGTGGGCCACTGCTTCCTCCCCAGCACAACATACGCGCGGGCGCTGCCGATGGTCTCCATGCTGACCCGCACTGCGCTGACCAGCAGGTCGTCGATGTGGTCGCCGTTGAAGTCGCTCACTCTACTGACCTCGAAGCCCAGTCCAGGCCAGTCCACGTCTCCAGACAGGGAGAACCCGTTGGTCCCGTTGAGGCCCGCGACGTCGAGCGTAGCCCCGGGAGCCCACCGCCCTCGCTGGCCGAACACGACGAAGACCCTACCGGTGCCGTTGGCAGCCTCGGGGGCACCGACGACGATATCAGCCAGGCCGTCGCCGTTGACGTCGCCCGCAGATGACACAGACCACCCGAACTGGTCACCCCAGTCGGAGCTGGAGAGCACCGCCGCGTGGTCGTTGACGGGCGACGAGTGGGTGGGCAGCTCTCTCTGGTGCTGGAAGCGCAGGTATACGTGTCTGAGCCCTGGGGCGCCCACAGCAAAGTCATCGATGGAGTCGCCGTCGAGGTCGCCAACGCTGTGCACAGAGGAGCCCACACGGGGCGCCAAGGTGTCGCCGAGCAGCATGTAGCCCAGCGGCTGTTGTCCGCGGTCCATCGCCGACGTCCAGTTGTAGTAGTCGACGGGGGCGCAGGGCCACTGGTGGCAACCGCGGACGACGGCGATAAAGCCCACGTACTGGTCAGTATAGAAGCGCCCCTTCACGGTAACCAGCACGTCGTCGAGGCCGTCGCCATCCATGTCGCCGAGTGCGCCGATACCAGAGGACGCGATCTCCCAGTGCCTCCACGCCGCCATCACCATTGAGCGGTCATTTGCCTCTTCGGACGACACGTCGACGTCCTGGGGCCACGCGCCGGCACTGCCCAATGCGACGGTGCACTGCGACAGATACCCGTCGTCTCGGCACAGCAGCAGGTACTGCATGTACGGCAAGTACCTTGTCGTCTTCGGCTCCCCGTCGTCGCAGTCGTGGCCCCGCGTGGTCGCAGCCCGCACGGTGCCAGTCGTCGCCAACGTCACCATGTCCGTCGTCAGGGCCAACCTCGCAGATAGTCCAAATGGAGTAGAGTACCGCACTGCCGTCTCGTCGGCGGGCGACGTCAATGGCGACCACGTGGCGGACCTTCTGATGTGCCACGCCGACTGGTGGCAGTCGCAGTGCACCGTCGCGCTGGGCCGTGCCGGCGCGTGGCCTGCGCTCGTTGACGTGTCATCACTCAAAGCGACGAACCGCTCGCTGGCGCTGTCGGCGCTTGGTATGTGGGAGCTCGGGTCCACTGGTATCGGAGCGCTCGGCGACATCGACGGCGACGGTATCGACGACCTGCTGGTCGCTATCAACGCCTCGCAGTGGCGCTCTGACTGGTACCCACACGACAGTGACCGGCGGATGGGCTTCGTCGCCATCATCCGCGGTTGCCGCCAGTGGCCCTGCGCCCGCGTCCACGATGAAAACTGGATGTCGGCGATGGACCGCGGGCAGCAGCCGCTGGGCTACACACTCCTTGGCGACACCTCGGCGCCCCGTGTGGGCTCCTCTGTGCACAGTGTTGGCGACCTCGACGGCGACGCCATCGACGACTTTGCTGTGGGCGCCCCGGGGCTTAGTCGCGTGTACCTGCGCTTCCAGCGGTCGAGAGAGTTGCCACACTTGTCCCCTGTCGACGACCATGCGGCGGTTCTCTCCAGCTCCGACTGGGGTGACAAGTTCGGGTGGTCCGTGTCATCTGCGGGCGACGTCAACGGCGACGGCCTGGCTGACGTCGTCGTCGGTGCCCCCGAGGCCGCCAATGGCACCGGCAGGGTCTTCGTCGTGTTCGGCCAGCGGGGGCGGTGGGCCCCCGGGGCTGCGCTCGACATCGCAGGCCTCACCGGGACCAACGGGTTCTCCCTCACTGGAGACGTGAAATGGCCTGGGCTGGGCCTCGAGGTCAGCGGCGTGGGCGACTTCAACGGCGACCACATCGACGACCTGCTGGTCAGCGCAGTACGGGTCAGCATGGATACCGTACGTAGCGCCCGCGCGTACGTTGTGCTCGGGAGGAAGAAGTGGCCAGCCAATGTCGCTGTGTCAGACCTCGACGGCAGAAATGGGTTCGCCGTCGTCGACACTGCGCTGCTGCTATATGTGTCGCTATGGATCACTGTCAGTGGTGCCGGGGACGTCAACGGCGACAGACTTGCCGATATCGCGGTGGGCGTGCTCCACGCAGAGGAGAGTAGAGTTTTCACGGCGCATGTTTTGTTCGGCACGACCGGCCCGTGGAGCCCCGTCGTGAGCGTCTCCAAGCTCGACGGCACCGTCGGGTTCACCGCCGAGGGCAGCGTCCTCGACCCTGGTACATTGCGCTTCAGCGTTGCAGCTGCAGGGGATGTGAACGGAGACAAGTACGGGGACCTCCTCATGGGCGTATACAAGAGCAACCTTAGTTGTGTTCGGCCACGGAGGAGCCTGGCCTGCGCTGCTCCGGGGCCACATGCTGCGCAATGCCTCGGCATATGCCGACTGCACAGGGCTGTCTTTTGTCCAGGCGGCTGCTGGGGACCTCAACGGCGACAGTGTTTCCGACGTGGTGTGCCTGTCGACCAACTCGGATCTGCGCCAGTCGTATGCCAAGGTCCTCTTTGGCCTTAGAGGCGGCAATCCGCAGGAGATGACACGTCGCTGGAGTAAGGGTACCGGGGTCTTCGCGCTCTCAATTGACTACGACGCGCTGGCTGTTCAGGCCTCTGTCAGCGGGACTGGGGACTTCAACGGGGACAGGGTGGACGACCTGCTCATCGGGACCCCCGAGTTCAACTTCAGTTCTGGCAAGGTGTGGGTCTGGTATGGCTCCACAGAGCCCCGTGTCGGCAGGGTCATAATGGGCGAGTCGGACAGCCTCAACCTGACTGTCGGGAAGCCGTTCTCTCTCGTGGTGCCCAGCGACGCTTTCTCAGCGGGCAGGAGGAAGCTGACCCTGGGCCTGGACTGGGATGGCCAGTATGTGTACAAGTGGTTCTCCTTCGACCCAGCGACCAACACGCTCTTGGGGACCCCGCCAACCGAGGACATCGGAGATGTATTCCCAGTCCTCCTCAGGGCACAGAACGACAGGGGAGTGTCTGTGGCCCAGAGGCTCTACGTCCGCGTTCTCAACTCACTCAGCATCGACCTCGGTGCCAACAACGAGACAGTGATTTTTGGAGGAGAGCCCAGGTCCGAGACTGTGCTGGCGCCCATCACAGTCACGTCGGTGGGAACCACCGTGCATGTGGAGGCCACCGCATGCCCTGGTGTCAAGTTGTTCTCCAACGAGAGCAGCTCGGAAGCAAAGGAGACCCAGGGGGAGAAATGGATAGCTGAGGGAAGCGCTGCAGGCGTAAGCAAGCTGCTCTCCAGGCTTGTGTTCCGCCATTCTGGGCACGGCCAGCAAGAGTTCACTCTGAACCTTGTGGCCACTGATGGCCTTGGCGGGAAGGTGGCTGCCCACATTACCTGTCGCAGAGACATTTCTGATTCGACAATCTGCATGGAGATCCTGTGGCAATCGTGGCCTGTCGTTGCCCTGCTGGGTTGCATCTTCTAGTCTCTGTACAGGTTGAATCACGTATCCACCACCTATATGTAGAGTGGATGACCGCCTCTCTTCCTCAGAGCAGTAAACAGAGCTGAGCATTCTCATCTTCCTGAGTATAGTATCTTTATTACTACTCCGATTCAGCAAAAAAGATCCAGCCAAAAAGGGATGAACTAAGCCCTGACCCCCTGGGGGGTACTTTTAACTCTATAGACTGGTAGAGGACGTATACTCATGCCAGAGTGCGGGGGGTTTATCTGCTAAAAAAAATTTTGCAAAGGGATCATCTCGGCCCTGACCTCAATAACATGAAATGATGTATTCTAAGTGTATTAAATCTGATTCCTGAATGATCTTATCAAAAACCCTGGATCATTTTTGCTGAAGCGGAGTGGTACATTGTAATTCACTTCTTCCTTTACTAATGAGGATAAGCCCTTGCAGGGTCAGAAGGAACTCTTGTGAGAGGGAAGATGTTCAAGATGAGAGATGTGCATGAGAAGGACGATTATCTGCCAGATCCTATACCAGAGTTTCCACTGGGAGATGGCTATCTGTCACCAGTAATTGAATTTTCCTTTTTCCGACTTTATCTCACTCATATGTCTTTGCAGCCAAACGTACCATTTTACCAGTTTGGAAAAAACACTAATAAGTGAAAAAGTCGTTTTTAAACGACATATCGAAAAAATGAGAAAAACTAAGTCAAAGTATGGCATAAATAATGATAAAGTTAACTTGAAAAACTCAATAGAAACAGATAAGAGATGCACCAAACAAACTTAAAATCAAGTGGCTGGCAGGGGGACGGGATCTCTGTGGAGCTCTGGATTTCTCTAAGAAAATCAGATCAGTAATGACTTACTGGTCTTTGTCTCAGAGCCTGCTGAAGACTTGTGAGTTGCTCACAGAGCTACATCATGAAGGAAAGTTCAGTGTGATGGCAATATCTGAGAAAAGACGGTTGGGAGTGCTGATGTCAGGCAACCCTCTTTTGAGTTTGTTGGTTATACGGACACTGTGCCTTTTGGCCCTTCCTTCATCACACCCAGCCCGTTCATTTTTTAAAAATATGATAGGGTTCAGGGGGCACGGTGGCTCTCTGCCACAGGGGTGCTACACACACTGGTTGTGTGTTAGCTGTTTCAGTAAAGCGATTCCGGAATTGCTGCCAAGTGTTGGTTGTACAACATTGGGAAGTGCCTGAAGCACACAGGCAGTCCCTGTTAGTACTCCTCCCTTTTCCCAAATCCATAGGTGTATTGCATGGTTTCCCTTTCCGAAAGAATGCCAGAAGCACAGTTCCTCTTCACTCTCTTCAGCTTCTTCACTTTCATCACTGACATCATCAGACTTGCTCTTAGCGCTCTGCTCACCTGCTCTGGCGTGCTTGGCCTGTAGCAATGTTCGATTAAATAGACTTAATACTGGAAAATGTACCTTGTCCAGATGTTGCTCAGCCAGCTCTTTTATCTGTCTCTCCTCTGGAAAAATGTGTTATCAATCAAAAATGAGAAAGAAGTCTTTTTGTATTAAAAACCTTTTTTGGAGGTAGAGATGAGCTCGGTCTCTGCTGCATCTGGTGCCTGTGTGGCCTTTGCTGCCTCTGCTGCCTTGGCTGTCTCTGCTGTCTTTGCTGTCTCTGAGGCCCTGGCTGCCTCTGCTGCCTGTGCTGCCTTGCTATGGCTGTCTCTGCTACCTGTGCTGCCTTGGCTGCCTCTGCTGTCTCTGCGGCCCTGGCCACCTCTGCTGCCTGTGCTGCTACTCGTTCTGCAGACACATTATCTGGTGCTGTGAGAATATTGTATCCAACATCAAAAAATGAGTGAACATATAAACAAATAGCTCATTACGTTTCAGAAGTCCCCTTGGAGAAATGGTCGCCTCTCCTCCTTGCATCCAGATCTGAGTCAGTACAGTGCACATATGGGGCTCTCTACTAAAGTTAAAAAATACTGTGAGTATGAAAGCTTAGATGAAAGGTACACGTTTTTGGCCTCATTGCCAAGGCACATGGTGATTGTGATAACCCTGTCTCCCAGATGAAGGGTAGCCTCGTACAGCTGTCCTACCACCAGCATCATTGCTGGTCTCTGGGCCCAGTGCGCAATTCTGTACAGAGGTGGTTTGGGCATCACCATTCCATGCAGAGATTCCAACTCTGCCAGTAAGATCAGGTCGAACTCCATCATCTCGGGCTTGGAGGGAGAGGGAACAACAACCTTCTTGGCCTTGCACTTGCGCTGCCCTGCTGTTACTGAGAAAGAGAGCGGTTTCTCATCATTTGTTTTTTCTCTCATTTCAATTTCTTCTTTCTCCAGATATTGTTGCACGAGTCAAAATATGCACTTCTGTACACTCCATTTCAATCCATATTTGGTACGTTTTCTCATTTTCCGGGTCATTTTTGCTACAAAAAAGCCAAATTGCCCCCCTTTCCCTTCCACAGGAATATGGCTCACTGGCTTGGTGTCTGTTTCAGCTCTGGCTCGTTTCTGTGTGTCACTGTGAATGATTCATGTAGTTCTCTCTCATTTCTACCCGAAGCTGTTTCGGCACAGGCCATAGCTCCAAGCTGGTGTGTCTTCTATTGAGAGGGGAAGATAAGTCCCTCTGGAGAACTGTTGGATATTTCGGAGAACATATCATGGTTCAGGATCGGAAAACAGAAATTGCGTCTGTTTCCTTTAACATCACACACACCTGTGCAGCACAACACAACACAACACACCTCCACTACCCCACACCTTGCAAATGAAGCCCGCAGCACCGCCAGCCCTCTGGGCCCTGTCGCTGCTGCTGCTCTGCGCTGCCCTGCGTGCCTCTGGTGCCCCCGACCCCTCCGTCCCCGTGTGGCCCTCGGGCGTCGCCCTCGTCAACGCCACGCAGGCCACCGACGCTGGCTACGTACTCTCCGCTCCCCCGTCGCCGTCGCCATACCTCCTCTTCGACGCCGGCACCGCCGCCTCCCCCGCGGGCGACGTCGACGGCGACGCCGTCCCCGACATCGTCACCGCCGGCCACGGCGCCATCCACGTCGTCCTCGGCCCCGTGACGTCACGGTCGTCGCTCGGGTCGCTCGTCAGGCGCGGCAGAGCGCACCACCTCACCGCGCCCGAGTGCACGGGCCACGGCGAGGATGACGTGGTGAACGTGGCGGCGGCGGGAGACGTTGACGGCGACGGCCTCGCTGACGTGGTGTTGGTCTGCGGGAAGACGGCGTTCATGCTGCTGGGCCGCCCACGCAACGCCACGTGGCCGTCGTCGACCACGGAGCTCGTCGCTGTCCGCTCGGTCGACGGGCGCGCAGGCGGCGTGGGCGACGTCGACGGCGACAAGCTCGGCGACCTCTGCTTCGCCAGAGCCGACGGGTCCGTCGCCCTCGTCCTCGGCAGGGCGGTGACGTGGCGCAGCGTGGCGGCAGTCGACGTGGCCAAGGCCGACGCGCCGGTGGTCGTCGTCAGGGGGGCGAGGATGTTCGGGGGCGCCGGGGACGTGGACGGCGACGGGGTGGGCGACGTGGTGATGGGCAACGCTGGGCTGTCGCCGGGGGGCGTGGCCGGGGCGGGCAGCGCGTTCGTCGTGTTCGGGCGCAGGGACTGGCCCCGCGAGGTCGACCTGCTGGACCGCGCAGCTGTCGGCGTCGTGACGTTGGAGGGGCAGGGCGAGGGCGACGCGCTGGGCGCCGCTGTCGCCGGGGTGGGCGACGTCAACGGGGACGGGTCGCCCGACGTGGCGGCGGCCATGGCCATGTGCAAGGACTGCGAGTACGGCAAGTACCTCGTCGTCTTCGGCGCCCCGTCGTCGCGGTCGTGGCCCCGCGTGGTCGCAGCCCGCACGGCGCCCGTCGTTGCCAACGTCACCATGTCGTTCATCGAGTCCAATGGCCATTCGAGCGGCGCCCTGCCATCGGAGATACACGCTGCCGTCTCGTCGGCGGGCGACGTCAACGGCGACCACGTGGCGGACCTGCTGCTGTGCTACGCCAGTGACGGCTGGAGCGGGTGGCTACAGTGCACCATAACGCTGGGAAGCACAGGCGCGTGGCCCGCGGTCGTCGACGTGTCGTCGCGCCATGCCACTATCCGCTCGCTGCCGCTGTCGACGCGTCTCGCGTGGAACATCGGGTCCTCTGCCGTCGGTGCCCTCGGCGACATCGACGGCGACGGCCTCGACGATGTGCTGTTCTCCGCGCAGGGCCCGCAGCTGCACCCCCTCTACAGGGACCAGCGCATGGGCTTCGTCGCCGTCATCCGCGGCTGCCGCCAGTGGCCCCGCGTGGGGGTTAACTCCAGAAACTGGACGTCGGCGATGGACCGCGGGCAGCAGCCGCTGGGCTACACGCTGCTCGGCGACACCTCGGCGCCCCGTGTGGGCTCCTCTGTGCACAGCGTCGGCGACCTCGATGGCGACGGCCTCGCCGACTTTGCTGTGGGCGCCCCGGGGCTCAGCCGCGTGTACCTGCACTTCCAGCGGCCCGCCCACTCGTCGTCCATCGACGACCACGCGGCGGTGATCTCCAGCAACGACTGGGGCGACCAGTTCGGGTGGTCCGTGTCATCTGCGGGCGACGTCAACGGCGACGGCCTGGCTGATATCGTCGTCGGTGCCCCCGAGGCTGCCAACGGCACCGGCAGGGTCTTCGTCGTGTTCGGCCAGCGGGGGCGGTGGGCCCCCGGGGCTGCGCTGGACGTCGCGGGCCTCAACGGGACCAACGGGTTCGCCCTCACTGGAGACGTGGACTGGCCTGGGCTGGGCTTCGAGGTCAGCAGAGTGGGCGACTTCAACGGCGACCGCATCGACGACCTGCTGGTCAGCGCAGTGCGGGTCAGCATGAGGACCGTCGGCAGCGCCAGGGCGTACGTTGTGCTGGGGAGGAAGCAGTGGCCCGCCACAATCGCGGTGTTGGGTCTCAATGGAAGCAATGGGTTCGCTGTCGACACTGCCCTGGTGAATTCTTCACAGTGGTTTGCCATCAGCAACGCCGGGGACGTCAACGCCGACGGGTTCGCTGACGTCGCGCTGGGCGCTCTCCATGCTTCTGGGCAGAATATGTTCAGGGCGCATGTTTTGTTCGGCACGACCGGCCCGTGGAGCCCCATCGTGAGCGTCTCCAAGCTCGACGGCATAGTCGGGTTCACTGTAGAGGGGTCCTCGTATGCCACCGACGAGCTCTGGCGCTTCAGCATCGCCGCCGCGGGGGACGTGAACGGGGACAAGTACGGGGACCTCCTCATGGGGGCGAGCATGAACAACTTTGTCGTGCTCGGCCACGGCGGAGACTGGACAGCGCTGCTCCAGGGTCAAGAGCTGCGCAACACCTCAGCCTTCATGTACTGTTCGTGGATGTACTCAGTCCAGATGGCTGCTGGGGACCTCAACGGCGACAGCGTTTCTGATGTTGTGTGTCTGTCGACAAATCCAATGCAGCTCGAGTCTCATGCCAAGGTCCTCTTTGGCGTTGCCGGCGGCACACCACAAGACATGGCAGACCGCTGGAAGGATGACACTGGGGTCTTCACACTCTCCATCGGCTACGACGCGCTGGCTGTCCAGGCGTCTGTCAGCGGGGCCGGGGACTTCAACGGGGACAGGGTGGACGACCTGCTCATCGGGACCCCCGAGTTCAACTCCAGTTCTGGCAAGGTGTGGGTCTGGTATGGCTCCACAGAGCCCCATATCGGCAGGGTCGTAATGGGCGAGTCGGACAGCCTCAACCTGACTGTTGGGAAGCCGTTCTCTCTTGTGGTGCCCAGCGATGCTTTCTCAGCGGGCAGGAGGAAGCTGACCCTGGGCCTGGACTGGGATGGCCAGTATGTGTACAAGTGGTTCTCCTTCGACCCAGTGACCAGCACGCTCTCGGGGACTCCGCCAACCAATGATATTGGATTTACATTCCCGGTCTTCCTCAAGGCGGAGAACGACAGGGGAGTGTCTGTGGCCCAGAGGCTCTACGTCCGTGTTCTCAACTCGCTCAGCGTCGACCTCGGTACCAACAGCGAGACGGTGATTTTTGGAGGAGAGCCCAGGTCCGAGACTGTGCTGGCGCCCATCACAGTGACGTCAGAGGGAACCATCGTGCATGTGGAGATCACCACGTACTCCGGTGCCAAGCTGTTCTCCAAGGAGAGCAGCCCAGAGGCCAAGCAGACCAAGGGGGAGAAATGGACAGCCGATGGGAGCGCCATAGGAGTGAGCAAGCTGCTCTCCAGGCTTGTGTTCAGCCATTCTGGACTCGGCCAGCAAGAGTTCACTCTGAACCTTGTAGCCACGGATGATCTCGGTGGGAAGGTGGCTGCTCAGATATCCTGTCGCAGAGGAGCCATGGACTCGGCAATGCGTCTGGAGTTCGTATGGCAATCGTGGCCTGTTGTTGCTGGGCTGTCTTTGCTGCTTGGCTAATCTACGATCTGGTTGGTTCATAAAGTGGCCGTCTCCCTTACGCAATAAACAGATCAGAGACAATACGCTCTCCGCTCCTCAACCAAACTCCTGCGACTCATTTGGTGACCTCACTCTTTGTTACTGTTTTTAATATCAGTGTGAAAATCTCATAGAGAGGCCTACCGACCCACATTGTCTGTGCAGTGGGCCATGGTAGCAGTGTGCCTGACATGAGCGGGGGCCCAACGTGTGGCATACACAAGGGCCCAGCTCAACTTGCGTGAGAGCCGAACAAAAAAGTCCATGCATACCATACCGCATGCACAACATGAGCGAGGAGCATGCATGCGTGACATGTGTGAGGGCCTCTCTAGCGCGCTAGGGTACCGCATGCCCAGGGACCTGGCACACGTGACGTGCGCCAGCCCAGCAGGTGCGACATATGAGGGCCTGGGTGCCAGCACGAGTTTCCAGAATGTGCATCGATAACGTGCACAGGGATGCAAGGATGCTGTCAGTTCGTCCAGACTACTCTTCTGTGCACAATAGTGCTCAGACTCGAAATACCGTTCTTGGGAATCAGAGTTGTGGCCTGGCCAGCAAATTCTCCGATCTCAACCTAAGAAAGAACCTCTGGAAAGAGCTCAAGCACCTTGTATGGGCAAGGAAGCCTGTCAATAGAGAGCAATTGGTCAGACAATCAATCAAGGACGAGTGGGGAAAATAACCCCCAGCTTACTCGAACTTGACCAGAGCAAAAAAAAAACTGATGACAGTGGCTCCCCTGGTATCATGCAGCATGGCTATGAGAGGATCGGCCCAACTCAAGGGAACATATGGCCACTTCTGTGAGAAGGACATGTGCCCTCCTGCATTGTGGTTAGGGCAGTTTTACCTCTCTTGCTCTTTGGGTTTTCATTTAAAATGAAAACAGCTGAGATCTGTTAGATATTTCAGAGTCTGGAGCTCCAATGGGACTTCCTATCAAACACTACAGTGGGCACATGGCAAGACTGGCTACTAATAGCTACTGACGGTTCTTATGACCCGAGCTCAGGAAAGATGGTGATGGCCATAGTAGTGGATGGACACCCATATGCAAACGAAGCCATACAAGTCAAGGAAGCATGCGCCTCCTGGACACCAGAGCTATGAGCGGTCGAATACATGGCAGAAATTATGGCCCCAACATCCAAATGCATTATAGCATGCGATAACGACCTAATAGTGCAAACTCTAAATGTGGGGGACCTCACAATGGTAGTAGACAAAGATGCAGTCCATCAATTCATCCGACTATGGGAACTTGCACATGCCAACAGAGGCAACATAATACTCCAGCACATTCACAGCCACCAACTGGACGGATAAGGAGAGGAGAGTGACGCCACAAAAGCCCACATAGAACGGGATAATCAGATATGGGGCACAGAGCTGCAGAGAGTCGTCCAACTAAACACTATGGCAGACAAACTTGCATAACAAGCACTTACCCAAGACAGATGCCACGATCCAGACCACTCCCTATGGGGTATCAACCTCACCTCAATCCAAGAACTCACTACAGGGATATCCCCTAAACCAACACACAACTTTCACACAGTGTTCAACATCACATGATGACACCATCTCCACCACTGTAAGACCCAAGAGGCAGCAGCAGGAATCATGAAGGTCCCACCAGTACTTCTTCATGAAAAAACCAGAAAACAAGCCCAGTGCATGGGAGGCCTGCGCTGGCACCAAGCCATCATGGGCACCTATCACACTCATAAAAATGTGCAAGACGTAACCCCCTGATGAGTGTGGGAAGATCTGACCCCCACACCTGACTACACTGGGTTGATTCCTGATGCCCATTCTGTACTGCTAAGGCCGACTCCCTAGCCCACCATCTGTGGACTTGCCCTTCGCAGAGCCCGTGGCACATCAAACTCACCAGCATCATAGATGTACCCCCTACAGAACTAAAACAGTGGGCACATGCCCAATCTGCCAAGCACAAAGATGCAGCCCCCATGCACTACACGCTGGCATACAGCACCTGGGTGAAGAACCAAAAATCTAAGCAACAATTAGAAATACAGGAAGAATGGGTGGCCACTGTACGATATCGCCCCCTCCCAAAAATATCTCCCCCCTCGCGACGCGGTGTCGATCGGGTGGTCCCCGTGCCTCGGTCGCCCCTGCAGCAGCCCCGGGTGGTGTGCGGGATCCCCGTTGGGGGCAGATGCGAGGTTCTCTGGGCTGCTGCAGGTGCAATTCCAAACGGGATCAATTGAAGTGGGAAATGGACCTCCCCCCCC
>CACRSC010000032.1:23022-42093 GCA_902651635.1 Mastigamoeba balamuthi
GACAAACTTGCATAACAAGCACTTACCCAAGACAGATGCCACGATCCAGACCACTCCCTATGGGGTATCAACCTCACCTCAATCCAAGAACTCACTACAGGGATATCCCCTAAACCAACACACAACTTTCACACAGTGTTCAACATCACATGATGACACCATCTCCACCACTGTAAGACCCAAGAGGCAGCAGCAGGAATCATGAAGGTCCCACCAGTACTTCTTCATGAAAAAACCAGAAAACAAGCCCAGTGCATGGGAGGCCTGCGCTGGCACCAAGCCATCATGGGCACCTATCACACTCATAAAAATGTGCAAGACGTAACCCCCTGATGAGTGTGGGAAGATCTGACCCCCACACCTGACTACACTGGGTTGATTCCTGATGCCCATTCTGTACTGCTAAGGCCGACTCCCTAGCCCACCATCTGTGGACTTGCCCTTCGCAGAGCCCGTGGCACATCAAACTCACCAGCATCATAGATGTACCCCCTACAGAACTAAAACAGTGGGCACATGCCCAATCTGCCAAGCACAAAGATGCAGCCCCCATGCACTACACGCTGGCATACAGCACCTGGGTGAAGAACCAAAAATCTAAGCAACAATTAGAAATACAGGAAGAATGGGTGGCCACTGTACGATATCGCCCCCTCCCAAAAATATCTCCCCCCTCGCGACGCGGTGTCGATCGGGTGGTCCCCGTGCCTCGGTCGCCCCTGCAGCAGCCCCGGG
Source organism: Mastigamoeba balamuthi (assembly GCA_902651635.1). Taxonomy (NCBI): domain Eukaryota; phylum Evosea; order Mastigamoebida; family Mastigamoebidae; genus Mastigamoeba; species Mastigamoeba balamuthi. The sequence goes on from CACRSC010000032.1 coordinate 23,758, forward strand.
TGGTGTGCGGGATCCCCGTTGGGGGCAGATGCGAGGTTCTCTGGGCTGCTGCAGGTGCAATTCCAAACGGGATCAATTGAAGTGGGAAATGGACCTCCCCCCCCCGGGTGGGCAGCGGCATCGCACGCGGAGCTCCTCCAACTGCCCCTGGGCCTGGGTCCCAGTGTGCGTGCCAAGACTGGCTGGAAGACATGAGCCACAAAGACAACCAAAGTCTGGTGTACACAGCACAAAAAAGACAGATATCAGGCGACACCCCCAAAAACCCCCTTCACCTGCCCAGACACTGCCCAGCCAAACAAATGACACAAATCACATACACGACCACACAGAACCTTCACTACATAGAACCCACAGATGACAACATGATACAAAGACATACCCAAGAAGCCCACATCATCACAGCACCCAAGTGCAGGGGCGTCTGACACTGTGCCGTGGTGCATGCAGTGGCAGCAGGTGATGTTGACAGTGACAGTCATGCTGATGTGGTGTTGGTCTGCAGGCAGACGGCGTTTGTGCTGCTGGGCCACTCATGCAATGCCAGGTGGCCGTTGTTGACCACAAAGCTCGTTGCTGTCTGCTTGGTTGACGGGCGCACAGGCGGCATGGGTGACGTCAATGGCAACAAGCTCAGTGACCTCTACTTTGCCAGAGCCGACGGGTCTGTCACCCTTGTTCTCGGCAGGGCGGTGACGTGGCACAGCGTGGCAGCCATGGACGTGGCCAAGGCCGACACACCAGTGGTCGTTGTCAGGGGGGTGAGGACGTTCAGGGGGTGCCAGGGACGTGGATGGCAATGGCGTGGGTGACATGGTGATGGGCAACACTGGGCTGTCACCGGGGGGCATGCCATCTCAGATGAAGACGAATACCACACAGTCATCTCTACAGCAGGCGATGTCAACAGTGACCACGTGACAGACCTGCTGCTGTGCCACGCCTGCTGGAGTCAGAAGAGTTGCACCATAGCGCTGGGCAGCACCGGCACGTGGCCCACACACATTAACGTGTTATCGCTCAAAGCAATGAACTGCTCAATGGTGCTGTTGGCATTTGATCTGTGGGAGCTCGGGTCCTCTGGTGTCGGTGCCCTTGGCGACATCAATGGCAATGGCCTTGACAACGTGCTGGTTGCCATCAATGCCTTGCAGAGGCACCTGTTCAACAGTGACCAGCGTATGGGCTTTTTTGCCATCATCCACTGCTGCCACCAGTGGCCCTGCACCCGCATCGACGATTCCATCTGGATGTTGGCAATGGACTGCAGAAAGCAGCCACTGGACTACACGCTGCACAGTGAATCCTCAGTGCCCCATGTGGGCTCCTCTGTGCACAGCATCGGCGATCTCAACGGCAATGCCATTGACGACTTTGCTGTGGATGCCCCAGGGCTTGGTCACATGTACCTGCACTTCCAGTGACCGAGAGTTCTGCCCACCCACTCATTGCCCATTGACGACCGCGGCAGTTCTCTCCAGCCCCAACGTGTTCAACCAGTTCGGGTGGTCTGTGTCATCTGTGGACATGAATGGCAATGGCCTGGCTAACGTCGTCATCAGTGCCCCTGAGACTGCCAACAGCACTGGCAGGGTCTTCGTCATGTTTGGCCAGCAGGGGCAGTGGGTCCCCAGGACTGCCCTGGACATTGCGGGCCTCAATGGGACCAACGGGTTCACCCTCACTGGAGATGTGGACTTGTTTGGCAGGTTCCGTTCGTGGTGCCCCATTGTGAGCATCATTGAGCTCAATGGCACTGGTCAGGTTCACTGTTGAGGGCTCCACTCCAGCGACGAGGTCTTGTGCTATGGCGATGCAAAGGTGGGAGACGTGAATGGGAACAGCTATGGGGACCTCCTCATGGGTGTGAGCATGAACAACTTTATCATGTTTGGCCACAGCAGTGCCTGGCCAGCACTGCTCTGGGGCGACGAGCTGTGCAGCGCATTGGCCTATGTTGAGTGTGCAGGGCTCTCCTTTGTCCAGGTGGCTGCTGGGGACCTCAACGGTGACCGAGTTCCCGATGTAGTCTGTCTGTCAGTGAGCTCAATTCTGTGCCAGTCATATGCCAAGGTCTTCTTTGGTGTTGCTGGAAGCACGTCTCGGGATCTGGCTTACAGCTGGTGAGAGGGCACCAAAGTCTTCACACTCTCCATTGGCTATGACGCACTGGCTGTCCAGGCATCTGACAGCAGGGCTGGGGACTTCAACGGGAACAGGGTGGATGACCTGCTCATTGGGACCCCCGAGTTCAACTTCAGTTCTGGCAAGGTGTGGGTCTGGTATGGCTCCACAGAGCCCCATATTGGCAGTGTCGTAATGGGTGAGTCGGACAGCCTCAATGACTGTTGGGAAGCCATTCTCTCTTATAGTGCCCAGCAATGCTTTCTCAGTGGGCAGGAGGAGGCTGACCCTGGGCCTGGACTGGGATGACCAGTATGTGTACAAGTGGTTCTCCTTCGACCCAGCAACCGGCACACTCTCGGGGATCTCAGTGCCAACAGCCCCACGGTGATTTTTAGAGGAGAGCCCGGGTCCGAGACTGTGCTGGCGCCCATCACAGTGACGTCAGAGGGAACCATCATGCATGTGGAGATCACCATGTACTCTGGTGCAAAGCTGTTCTCCAAGGAGAACAGCCCAGAGGCCAAGCAGACCCAGGGGAAGAAATGGACAGCCAAGGGGAGCACTGCAGGCATGAGCAAGCTGCTCTCTAGGCTAGTGTTCAGCCATTCTGGACTTGGCCAGCAAGAGTTCACTCTGAACCTTGTGGCTACTGATGACCTTGGTGGGAAGAACACTGCCTATCTTGCCTTTCACAGAGGTGCTACTGATTCAGCAATGCACATGGAGTTCCTGTGGCAACCGTGGCCTGTCGTTGCTGCACTGGCTATGCTGCCTTGCTAGTCTCTGAACTGGTCGATTTGCTTTGGTCGACCTTTTGCAGGGAAATGACCTCGCCCTCAGATAAAACAACGAAAATTCCACCGCAGGGCCTTCCTGAGTTGTGCACTGTCTCGACTGTTTTGTTCCGGATGTGGAGCCTGTGGGACGGCCTGCCTGAACGAGAATACTAGTTCAGGCAATGTGTCGGATTATCCTGTTTTACAGGTGGTATTGGGGTGTGGGCCCGCATCCATACACAATTGCCATGTAAGGCACGAGGTTCCTGGAACGGTCCATTTCACAGTCAACTGTTCACAGTTATGGCTCCCACTGCACAGGCTGCCTGCTCCCTGTCGTTGCTGCTGTCTGTGCCTGTCAAGGGTCGGCACAGGCTTCCCCGGCATTCTCGGCCCTCGCCTCAGCATCGTCTTCAGCATCAAGTGACTGTGATAGCTTGTCCTTCTTGTCCTGCTGATATCAGCAGCTGTTTGAATGGCGCCCAGAAAACAGCATCGTTGTGCCCACTGAGCCCTCCTTCCCGCCGTCATATTTGGGGGTCAGGTTCTCTTGACTGTGCTTGCCCGTGCAGACCGCCTTGGAACGAGGGCTCAGCATGCATGGCAGCCTCTTTGGAACGGAGGACGCATGGCAATTGGGAGCTGTGTTTTGCCTCAGGGGTTCCACAGAAGGACCTCGACACCAATGCAACCCTCGTGCCCATCCCAGAGGCTCAAAACAGAGACCCGGCCAGGCACTTGGGCACACCGCGAGTGTTCTGTGTTGTTCCAAGTGCCCGCAGGTCATCCCAACCCAACGTCACGAGAAGACGTCGGCGCCGGGCACGCGCGGGTTGGCGTCGCTGTCCGACGCGTCGCTGTCGTCTGCGCGGCCCTGGCCGCTGCCATCGTCGAACCAGAGGTTGCCGCCGTAGTGTATGAGCAGCTCCTCCCCCTGCCCCACGTCGCGCGCCGCGTAGTACCTGATGACGTCGGCACCGGCGTCGACGCGGTAGTCGAGGTTGGGGCGCCTGCCGTGGTTGAAGAGCGACCCAAGGCCGAGGGCGAGGAGGTAGTCGCCCGTGGCCCTGCGAGCAAGGGGGCGACATAACTTATTTGAGTCAAATTATCCTAAACCAGCGAGAATTGTATGGAATTGCATCTATCCAGAAATGGGTAGAAGCCGATATCTTCTTTGAGTAAATTATCCTAAACGGCGATGATTCCCATCTTGGAATTTACTCCAAAGATGGATAAAGCCGATAGAGCATGGAACGGGGCAATTCGCACCTGCAGTGGTACGTGTAGTGGCCGAGGACCGTCTGGGCGAGGTGCTCGTCGTGCTCGGCGCGGGGCACGCGGATGCAGTGCGCGAGCTCCACGAGGGCGCCGCGGGGCACGGGGCGCTGGGCGAACACCCCGCGCCCGTTGGCCTCGTCGCTGTAGGCGATGCGGCGCACGGCCAGCCACCCCGTCTGCGCGCTCAGCGGCACCGCGGCGTCGGCGTCGGCGGGCGCGTCGGACGCCATTCTGAGCGTCGGAGTGAGATATTCGTATCTAGTCGGGCGAAATATCTCACTGACAACGAGCGAGAATATCAGCTGGGTTGTAATATCTCGGGTGTATGGAAAGCATGTCGCTGCAGGGCAACTTGGTTGTGATTGTCTTCCGTCCCAGGCCTCTGTTGAGCAAGTGGAGTGGTGGCCAATCAGCGCTATATCAGCCGAAGTGGCTGTCTTCCCGGCTTCTTCCTGTAGGCGCCAAAGCGAAAGAGAAATGTTCCAGAGGCCCGCTTGACACGAAACACGAGAAAGTCCGCACCGCACGAAAAGCCGGGTCACTCAGCGACGCAGGACCGGGCCCAGCAGGGCAGAATCTGGGAGATATTTTACACCCCCCTGATACCCACCACTCTTCAACGCCCTCCCCCCTCTCTCCCTCCGTCTGCCGTGTGCGTTGTTGTCGTTGTCACCCCCCCACCCGCCCCCCATGTCCGCCGCGCCCGACAAGACCCTGTCGATGCTCGTGGAGCTCGGCGACTTTGCGACGCTGCAGCGCCTGCTCGAGAGCGGGGCCGTGCCCGTGGACCAGCCCTCCCCCGACGCCTCGGACACGGCCCTCCACGCCGCCTGCTCCAAATCCCTCCTCAAGCACGCCAACGCCCCCTCTACACCCTCCTCCTCCTCGCTGACCTGACGATCCCCCTCCTCCTCCTCGTCCACCTCCCCAGCGCGGCGCAGTATCTGCTGGAGAAGGGGGCGGACCCCGGCAACGCGAGGAACGGGATGGGCTCCACGCCCCTCCACAAGCTCGTCTCGAGCCAGCTCTTCCGCAACAGGCAGCTCGAGGCCCGCAACATCGCCCTCCTCCGCCTCCTCCTCGCCAAGGGCACGCACGCCCTCTCCCTCCAGACCCCCGCGCTCTCTTTGTTTTGCTGCTGTGTGTTTTTCTTAATGCGTGCGGAGGGGTGGTGGTCTTTATGTGTGGGGTGTTTTTTGAATTGAATTCGGGCGCGGGTAAGTTGATTGGGCATGCGATCTGACAAATGCGGGGGGAGCGCAGGGGCCAAGCCGACGCTGGTCAACAGCGCGGGCGTCTCGCCGCTCAGGATCGCGCCGCCCGGCGAAGCCCGCAAGGTCATGACCGACGCCTGCGAGCGCGCCACCGTCGTCGTCGCGCGCTCGGCCATCCCGCGCCTCATCGGTGCGCCCTCCCCCCACCGTGCTGTTGACGTGGCGGAGAATTCCCATGTTGTTGACGTGTCAATTCCGGGAAATGCCTGCGCAGGGTCGCAGGGGAAGAACAAGCTGAAGCTCGAGACGCAGCACAACGTGGCGATCGAGCTGCCCGCGGGCCGCGAGGAGGCCGAGGTCGAGGTGACCATCTACGCGGCGACGAGCGAGGCCGCCGCCGAGGTCCGCGGGCTCGTGGAGGCCGCGGCCGCGCGTGCGTGCGAGGAGGACGCCAAGAAGGCCGACTACCAGCGCCGCAGGGGCGAGGACGACACGGTCGTCGAGCTCGACGTGCCGCGCGAGCGCCACGGCGCCGTCATCGGCAGGGCCGGCGCCACGCTCAAGGCCATCCGCGACAAGTACGACGTCGTCATCGACGTCCCCAAGGTGCATTTCCCCCTTCAAATGATGTCACTCCTCGTGGATGTTGCTTGATCTTGCCCTCAGTTCGTGTATGCTCACGGGGTCATTTCTCCCTTCGGTTGATGTCATGATCTTGCCCGCGGCTCATGTATGTGGGGGGTTGGCTGCAGAGGGACGAGGTTGAGTCGAGGATAAAGGTGCGCGGCAAGCGCGAGAACGTGCAGGACGCGGCGGAGGAGATCATGAAGGTGGCGTCGGGGCCCTCGAGGGACAACGCCGTGGGGTTCTTCCAGCGCGGCCCTCGCCAGCCGCGCGGCGTCCCCGCGAGCGCCCCCGCGGCAGCCGCCTCTCCCGACGCCGAGGCAGCGGCAGCGCCTGCGTCAGGAGCGCCCGCGTCGCCGTCCCCCTCGGGCGGCAGCACTCCTCCCCCTGCCCCGCAGCAGGGAGAGCGCGGGCAGCAGCAGCAGCGCCAGAGGCCCCCCAGGAAGCCCAGGCAGCAGCAGCAGCAGCAGCAGCAGCAGAAGCCCAGGCAGCCCCAGCAGGCACAGAAGCAGCAGCAGGCGCAGCAGGGGGGCGCGGCGTCGGCGGCGGTGGAGGCGCAGCAGAAGCAGAAGGGGCGGGTGTTCCACAAGATGCCCAAGGCGCAGATGCAGGAACTCTTTGAGTTCAAGCTGCCCGAGCACGAGCGCCCTGCGCCGCGGCCGAGGCGCGACTGGGGCGCGGAGATGGAGGAGGTGGACGCCAAGGCCAAGGCCAGGACCAAGGCAGCCTCGGGCAGCTCGTCCCCCGCCCAGCAGCAGCAGCAGCAGCACCGCGAGCAGCAGGCCGAGAAGCCCGAGCAGACGGAGCAGTCGGAGGTCGCCCAGGAGCACGCGGAGGAGGCGCACGAGGACGCGGCAGAGGCGGCGCCCGCGGAGGAGCCGGCGGCCGAGACGGAGGAGCGCGCGGAGGCCTCGGCTGAGCAGCAGCAGCAGCAGCAGCAGCAGGGCGAGGAGGCCGCGGAGGAGGCGGCCAAGGAGGAGCAGGCGCAGGGCGAGGAGCAGCCCGCCGAGGCGCAGGAGGCGGAGCAGGCGGAGGAGCAGCCCGCGGAGAACAAGCGCGAGTCGCTGGAGAAGGAGAACGAGCGCATGCGCCGCGAGATCGAGGAGCTGCGCCGCCAGCTGACGCAGAAGCAGCAGTAGTGAGGAGGCCGCCCGCCCGAGGCCAAGCCACCCCGGACCAAGCCAGCCACGAACGTTTATTGTACTCGCCCTGTGTCGCCACCGCCCAAGAAAAGCACATCCCCCCCTTTCATTCGGCCTCGCCAGCTCGTTCCCCTTCGCACAACCTCCCGGCGATCGTTCGCGCCTTCTGTCCCCGGCATAGCAGCAATTTTTTGCTGTGTTCCTCGCTACTGCCGAGGTGAGGCTTTGTGAACTCAGGGGTCCTCTCTGGATAGCCCGATTCATTCTGATGCTCATACGTGATGGGAGCATCAGGGACGATTGAGCAGGGTAGACGCAGCAAGACCGAGGGTCCCCTGTGCTGTTGCGAGCCTCTCGGCCCTCATCGGGACGATGGGCAGCGGGGTGGGGCTGCGACCCGAACGGGGCATTTCTGCTACGGATGGGTGAGGATCTTTATGCGAGATATGCCGATATCTCCCCCGCACGCACGGCATAAATCCCACGCGGCCACGGCACAGAGCAGCGGCGGCGCAGCGCGCGAGAGGGCGACGACGATGAACAAGCGCACGCGCACCGACCCCGCGGCCTCGTACGAGCGCGCGCGCTGCCCGCTGCCCGACGACGGCGTGGCGCTCTTCGGCGCGCTGCCGCAGGCGCTGGCGCGCGACCTGCTCTCGCTGCTGGACCACCGCGCGCTGTCGGCCCTCGCGCGGACCTCCCGCGCCATGCGCTCGCTGTGCTACGCAGAGGACCTCTGGCGCGCGGTCCACGTGGCCAACTCGGCAGAGGCCGCCGCAAGCCTCGCGGGGTCGGGCAGGGCCCCGCGGGCCGTGGGCGTGCGGCCGGCGTTCTCGACGGCGGCGGCGACGGGCGCCACGTCGTGCAACGTCATGCGGGCGCTGCTGACGCCGCCGACGGTGCTCGCGGCGTCGGTGCGGGAGGTCAGGGTCGCCGACGACCCCAGCTGCCTGCTGGGACGCGGCGCCCTGACGGCCCTCGCGGCCCACGACGGCCTCACGGTCCTCGAGTTCGCCCCGGTCCCCGACTGCAGGCGCGCAGCTGATAGGGCTCAGGGGGGAGAGGGGGCTGAGGGGGCTGAGGTGGCGCGTGACTCAACGCAGGCATTTCCCGCGCGGGTGGAATAAGTGCGCGGTAATCAAGTGCTGTGGGAATAGTGCGAGTTCTCCCTTGGGATAAGTACGATACCGCAATGGGCCTGAACAGATTTTGGGCGGAATAAGTAGTGCGCGATAATCAAGTGCCGTGGGAATAGTGCGATACCGCAGGCCCTTCACAGATTTTTTTGTCTTTTGTTGGGGACAGGCACATCGTCCTCTGATCATTTGGCAGCACTTGTGTGTCCTGGAATCAAGGGATATCGACAGTTCTAGATTCTCTCCCTCACGATACGAATTCTCTCTCTTCCTGCGACGGCTCTGCTCAGCGAGGAGATGCGTGCGCTGGGAGCAGCGCGAGGCGCGGGCCTCCGCGAGCTCTCGCTGAGCCGCTCGTACGCGGGCGAGGACGCCCAGGCGCTGCTGTACGGCCTCGCGGACGCCGCGCGCCCCAACGGCGGCCTCCCGCTGCTCGAGAAGCTCCGCATGCGCATGTTCCTCGAGGACATGAAGGCCCTGCGCACCCTGCTGGCCACGGGGGGCGGGGGCCCCGCGCTCCCCGCGCTGCGCGTGATGTCCTCGGTGTCGTTTGACGCCGGGGAGACGGTGCTGGCGCCCGACGATATGTTCACAGAGCAGGTGCGCCCAATTCAATTGATCTGTGCCGCTCGCAAGCTCAGCCTGCGCTATTTGCCCCCTTTTGTCGAGCGCCACGCTCTCTTGGCTTCAAAAGGGGTTCGCTGTGTTGCCGCTCCTCGTGTGTCAATTGACTTATTTCCGTGTGCCTCCCACCCCCTTGATTTTGTTCCCTTGGGACGAACGTGGCGTCCGTTGCGAGGGGGATGGACTTAGAAGGGGACTGTCACACGATCCTCGGTGGCTCACAACGCGCAACGCACACGATGCCACGTAACAACGGCGCTGCCCTCTGATTTTCTGCTTTGCCGAGTCGCGTTTCGGTGGTCTCTCTGTGCTGTGGCTGGCGCTCACCTCCAGATGGCCCGCAGGTGGACTTCCTGGTGCTGCTGAGCGCGTCGTGCCCGGCGCTGGAGGAGCTCGAGGTCTCCGGGCTGCTCTGCGTCTCCGCGCTGCCGCGCTTCTCGCTGCTCAAGACGCTCGACTTCCCCGAGAGCCACATACTCTGCACGGCGCTGCTGCACGGCGCCGTCAGCTCGCCGCTGTCGCTCGAGGCGCTGAGCCTGCGCTGCGTCTGCGCCGACCCCGTCGCCGCCTCGCAGTGCGACGCGCGCATGGCCGCGCTGCTGTCGCTGTGCCCGCGGGTCACGTCGCTGAAGCTCGAGACGCACGTCACGGGGATGCCGCCCGCCGTCGCCGCCGCCGTCGCGCGCCTGCAGCGCCTCGAGCGGCTGTCGCTGGTCTCGGAGGGCGAGTTCAGCGACGAGGCGCTCGAGGCGCTCTCGCACGCCGAGGCGCGGCCGTGGGAGCTGCGCGTCAGCAACGCCAACTGGGGGCGGCTGCTGGCGCTGCCGCTGCTCTCGCGGCTGCGCAGCGTGCGGACGGGCAACCACACGGTCTGCGACGGCGACCTGTTCCGGCTGGCCGACTGCTGCGGCTCCACGCTGCGCAGCGTCGCGCTCGAGCTGCTCTCGAACATGGCCCACGGGCAGCCCGCGCCGCACGCGGGCATGTCGCTGCTCGTCGAGCGCTGCCCGCGGCTGCGGCTGCTGACGATCTACGACTGCTCGCTCGACGACCTCGTCACGTGCGCGCGCTACCCGGCGTTCGGCCCCGAGGGCTCGAGCGGCTGCAGGCTCAAGGTCTCGATGCCCTCGGAGCGCATCCACGAGCTCTCGGACGTCGAGTACGTCGCGCTGATGCAGAGCCGCTGCGCCATCGACAAGATCCGCATCGAGTTCGACCCCGAGGCCACGTCGCTGCCGCGCGGGCTGCTGCGGGCGCTGCAGAAGCGCGACATGCTGCACGCGCTCTGCTTCTTCTTTGTGAGCGCCAAGTCGGTCGAGACGATCATGTGCCCCGAGCTCTGCAGCCTGCTGCCGCGCTCGCTGGCCAAGTTCAAGGTCTACCCCAACGGCGCCGTCGAGTCGGGCAACCAGTCGCTCTGCACCGTCGCGCAGATCATACACCACTACCACCGCAACTTGCGCTTCACCGTCCCCATGTGTATCCGTATGGTCATGGAATAGGCACCCCCAGCACTGGCAACGCCCTTCCCCATTGACCCCTGAACGCCTTCTTACTTGGTATTGTGGACCGTGCGGCAGGGAAAAGGGGAGGGGCCGTCACTATTGCTTCTCTATCTGCTCGTCACAGTTGTTATGTTACTGGGAAAACCTCGTATAAGAGGAACGAAACTCTTCCGTCTCTGCGCTGCAGCCTTCCTGTGGATCGCAGCCACTCAGTGGTCAGAGTTCAAGGGCTTGTTGTTCTCCAGCCCGTTGTGACCGCGCGTATTCAACGCAAGTTGGTACTGCGCTCTGCCTCACTCTGCAGAGGCCTGCTCCCTGGGCGGGCTGCAAGTGCTCTCGGGCACAGAGTCGGTGGACGGGTCGGCTGTGCCGGCGCTGGCAGCATCGTCTTTCGCTCCGCTCTCGCACTCGCACTCGCCCGCGAGCCTGGCCTCGTCAGCGAGGGCGGCCTCGTCGTCGTCCTGCTCCTCGACCTCCTCGTTGGGGTCCGAAGAGTCGTCGACGTCGGTCGACATAGCGTCGTCCCTGACGACCACCACTGGCAGCGACGCGGTCTCGTCCTCGTCGGGCGACAAGTACACGACGAACAGGTGCACCTGGCGGGGAACCGTAAGGCCGCGAGGCCGGGGGGGGGGGGGGAGACGATGCGCACGCCAGCCACAGTGAGCAGCAGCCCACCAGCAATCAGCGTGTTCCACGAGAAGAACAGCGGGAGCGCGAAGCTGGGGGGAGACAGCGTTGGGGGGAGGGCGCAGGGTGCCTCCCGCACCAGAAGAGCACGAAGGAGACGCGCAGAGGGGCCTCGCGCAGGGACGAGACGAGGGCGAAGCGCGCGAACAGGGGCCTCTCGACGACCCAGAGAACACAGGCGGCCACGATGCACAGCACTCCCTGCAGCACCACCCACGGCCCGAAGAACAGCGCCGCGAAGCCCACGACCAGCACGGCTGGGGGGAAGGGGGGCCCCTGCGGCGTCAGAGGAGCTAGCGGGGACGGGGAGTTGAGGGGCGCGGAATCAATTGAAACCGGGGCACGAGAGCAGCCCGATGGAACGCGCGATCTCCGAGTGCGGGCTGTCGTAGTAGAACCTCAGCCCCAGCCTCCTGCACACCCAGAGCCACAGCTCCGCAGCCGCGCCCCTGATCCCCTCGAGGGCCCTCCTAGACCGCTGCATCTTCCTTTCCGTTGTTTGAATTTGAATTGTGTTGGCGGGGGAATTTGGAGCGCGCGATACGCGCGGGAAGATATCTTTCCACGTCAGACGAAAATGACGACATCGGGTACACCTTTTCGTTTAGTTTTTGTCTGCCTTTGCGCGCGCGCCGTCTGTGTCGTCCGGGGCGGAGAAGAGTAGAGAAAGTCGCATCGCTTGGGCCCCCACCCCAAACCTCCCAGACCCTCTCCTTGGCACACCGCCTTGCGCCCGCCATGTCGAACCCGAGGATCTACATAGGCAACCTGAGCCCCTCGATCCGCGAGTCGGACCTCGACCACCTCTTCGGCAAGTTCGGCCGCATCCGCCGCCTCGACATCAAGAACGGCTACGGCTTCATCGAGGTGCGCCCTCCCCCACGCCTCCCAGCGAGGCCAAACCCGGCGACACCACGACAAACGCGGCGCAAAACGCGACGGATCGGCCCAGTACGAGGAGGACAGGGCGGCCGAGGACGCGGTGGACAGGATGAACAAGCGCGAGGTCGACGGCAACGTGCTCATCGTCGAGGCCAGCAGGGGGACGCGCTCGCGCGTGCCGGGCGAGGGCAACTGCTTCAACTGCGGGCGCCCCGGCCACTGGGCCCGCGACTGCCCCGAGAACAAGTGCCCAGCACCCTCTCCCCCTTCCACCCCCCCCCCCCCTCCTCTTCCCACCATCATTTGCTCTGCTCTGTGTGTCCCTCTGTGGCTCCTCTCTTCACTCAGCACCTCTCTGGGCCTGCATTACATTATTTTCCACAGCATCCACCCATCCCCTCCACTCCCCCTCCTGCTCTCCTCTGTGTGTTCCTCTGTGGCTCCTCTCTTCACCCAGCACTTCTGTTGTGGCTGCATTGCATTATTTGCCCCCCCAGCATCCTCTCCTCTCCTCTTCACCCTCACTCTCCGTGACCCTCTGTGGTTACTCTCTTCACCCAGCACCCCTGGGCTGCATTGCATTGCCCTCTGCACCGCACTCCGAGCTGTGCTCTGCGCTACCTTTCTTCTCTGTGGTCTCTGTGCTTCCTCCTCGCCCTGGCCACGCCACTGCCTCTTACTGTTCTCTGCTTGCTACTGTGCTGTGCCGGGGTCTCGTGCTCTATGTTGTTGCACTCTGGGTGCCTTATTTCGTGTCAACTGTGTGCTGACTGGCTATCGATGGCGCAGCAGGGGGAGGTCCTCGTCCAGGAGGTCCAGGAGCCGCAGCAGGAGCAGGAGCCGGTCTCGCTCGTCTCGCTCGCACCACCACTCGTCGTCGCGCCGCTCGCACTCGCGCAGCCGCTCTCCCCGGTGCGCCATACACGCACACGCAGGGCGCTGCTCTGTGGCCCACCCGTCTGGCGACTGACGTCTGCGCTGTGGCCACCCCAACGCAGGAGGGACGACTCGCCCCCGAGGGAGCGCGAGCGGGAGCGGGAGAGGGAGAGGGAGAGGGAGTCTTCGAGGAGGCACAGGTCGCGCAGCGGCGACCGCGACCGTGACCGCGACCGTCGCGACGACTGAGGGGGCGCCCCGCGTGTGTGCCCTCGCAGACCCACAGAGGGAGGTAGAGGGAGACAGAGAGGGGGGCATGGGGGATGAGGCCAGACGGGGGGCCATCGTGTGGCACGTCACCAGTGTGTCACCGCGTTCCACATTCGTCGTCGCCCTCCCTCCAGCCACACCCCCCTGCCCCTCTGCTCCCGCCGTGGACATTCGCCTTCACTCACACCCCACTGCCTTCCCTTCCTTCCCTCCCTCACCCGCTCCCTCCCTTATCAAGTCCGTTGGCCTCTCTTGTTGCTGCTGCTGGGCTGCTGCTGCCGGAACTGTGGACCCTCCCGACCGCCTCATGAGCGGCCCTTGGGGGATCCTTGGGTAGTACACCGCGTGCTGGGCACCCCCAAACACGAAACCAGTAGCAACAGAACGACCTCTCTTGGCTTGGATAAGTGAACAGGCATTCATTCACCCATCCTCCCCTCAGATCTCGAAAACTGGCGATAACACAGATACTCGAATCTACACGCAAAAATCTGCTGTGGAAAAATCACGCGATAATATCAAAGAGCCCCCGAGAGCACCGCCGCAGCACACCACAGCCACCCCCTCGTGTCTCCCGCGCGCCCACGCACACCATGGACACGTCCCACGAGAGCAGGATGCAGCTGCAGCCCTCGTTCCACGCGCAGATGCTGCGGTCGCCGCGCCAGTCGTCGCCGCTCGCCGCCACCGCCTCCCTCTCCTCGCCCTCTGACGGCATCGAGCTCGTCTCCTCCCCCTCGCGGCCCCCCGCCACGGCCACGCCCACTCCCACCGCCCGCCCGGGGAGTGGCAGTGGCAGCAGCAGCGACCCCTGTGGTCGCGGGGACATCGAGAAGGGCGTGAGGGACACGAGGGACGCGAAGAAGGACAAGAAGGACAAGGACAGGGCGTCGCCACCGCTGCGCGCGGAGCTCTCGGACGGGACGCTCGCAGAGACGACGGCGTTCCTGCTGGCGCTGTGCCACGCGCTGCACAGGTTCGGCCTGCCGACGCACAGGCTCGAGTACGAGATCAAGTGGGCCGCAGGCACGCAGATCGCGAAATATCCCCGCGCATCTCGAAATTGATCGGGAAATTTTTAATCGGCGGGTCCGCGGGGTGCCGTTTTGCGCAGAGGCGCTGGGGGTCGAGGGGACGGTCGTGTGCTTCCCGACGTACGTGTCGGCGATGTTCAGCAGGCAGGGCGGGGCCGACTGCCACACGTACACGATCGCCAACGAGGCGAGCTGGGACCTCGGCAAGCTCGAGGCCGCCGAGCAGCTCGCCAAGCGCGTGGCCTCGGGGAAGATATCGCTCTCCCAGGGAATTCAAGATTTGAAGCTGATCCAGGCCACGTACGCCCTCGAAGATACCCGCATCTCCCCCTAATTCCTAGAATTCTCGGGGGGCCCACTCCCCCTACTTGTGCTGTCGCATCGCTGACCTGTGCTTCCCCCATCCCTGCTGACCTCCCTCCCCTCATCAGGCCACCGAAGTACCCATGGTGGGGAAGAGTCGCGTGCCTGACGGTGATGAGTGGTGTTCTGTGCCCGCTGTTCTACCGAGGGGGTGTTGTCGAGTCGTGTGCTGCACTGCTCTGCGGCCTCGTGTCGGGCCTGCTTGTGCTCATGTCTGACAAGACGGTCCAGTTCTCCCGTCTCTACGAGCCCTTTGTGGCCATCGCCAGCGCCGTGATCGCCGTCGTTGTGTACAGGGTCGGTTGGTTTGGTCCTGTGTGCCAGGGCAGCATAATGCTCGCCGGTATTCTGTGGGGCCTGCCCGGCCTGCACGTCAACGCCGCCATCGGCGACCTGGCCACACACATGATGGTCAGCGGCACCTCGCGCATGCTGTTCTCGCTGCTGATTGTGTTTGAGCTCTCGTTCGGCCTGGCGCTGGGCTCGCGCGTGTCGGGCCTCTTCCCGCACGACGAGGCCGCCCCGCCCCTCACCACGACGCCGTCCATGCCCATCACCAAGTGGCTGGACATCATCTGGACGCCGCTGGGCGCCATCAGCTACGCCATCATGATCAACACGGAGATCCGGCAGCTGCCCTGCATCATCCTCTGCAGCGCGTTCGCCTGCACGGTGACGCTGATGGCGCCGGTGTTCGGGCCGGACCTCTCGACCATGCTGGCGCAGGCCGCCGTCATCCTGACGGGCAACATCTACGAGCGGGCGTTTGACAGGCCCGGCTTCATCCCGTCGTGCATCGGGTCGCTGATGCTGATGCCGGCGTCGCTCGGCGTCCGCAACGCCACGGCGTCGCTGACGACGCAGAACTACCTGAGCGGCATGGAGTTCACGTTCACGCTGCTGGTCACCGAGGTCAGCATGGTGGTGGGCGGGTTCCTCGCCAACATGATACTGCTCCCCAAGAGACCCTTCTGAGCACGCGCACGCACGCCTGCCGGGGGGTGGCAGAGGACTGCCAACTGTTCCATCTGACATTGGTATCGGACTGCACACACCGTGAATCAAACGAGAATACACCGTACTGGGCGGAACCTGTTGCAGGGCGAAGTGAGGGCGGAGCGACTGCGCGGAACAGAGGCAGAGGGCCCACTCAGAACCTCACCTCGACGAGCGACGTGATGCGGGCGCTGCACTTGGGGCAGTGGCGCTGGTCTGCAGAGCACTTGGCGCAGCACACAAAGTGGTGGCAGGGCGCGAACAGCACAGCGCGCAGCCCCACGCGGCACACGACGCAGTGCGTGGGAAAGGCGCTGTCCTCCTGCTCCGCGGGCGCAGCGGTGCTGCTGGTCTCCTGGCTCGTGAGCGAGGCCGCTGGGCTGACGAGCCCCTTGGACTTGACGGCCGTTTTCTGCGCGGGCGAGGGGCGGCGGTGAGCCCAGCGAGTGGCAGCGGCGGGGGCTCACGGCGATGGTGGGCATGCGCGCCGCGATGCAGGCGGCGCAGAGGTAGTACTGGCAGGCGGGGCAGCAGGCCACGAGGCGCAGCTGGGCGGGGCCGCGGGAGCTGGCCACGACGCGGCAGCCCGTGCACACGTAGTCGCCCGCTGCCCCCTGCGCCGCCTCCTCCAGCGCGTGGCCCCGCGAGCACGCCAGCGGCCACGCCCGCAGCCACGCCCGCAGCTCCTCCTCGCTCTCGGCCGCCCCCAGCGACAGCGACAGCGACGGCCCCTCCGCGGGCGCCGCCTCCTCCGCGCTCTCGGCCGGCGATGACGAGGCGGGGCCTGCGGGAGAGGGCGAGTGCGAGAGCGAGAGCGAGGGCTGGGGCTGGCAGAGGCAGAGGGACTCGAAGGAGCCGCAGGCGGCGCAGCGGGGCAGCTGCCACTCGAGCTGCCGCTCCCGCAGAGGCCCGCCGCACGTCGCGCAGCCCCGCTGCTGCTCCCGCTGCCGCTGCCGCTGCCCGTCGTCGTCGTCGGCCACCGCCTCCACGTAGCTCGCGGGGAACGTCCCCCTGGCGCCCCCGCACTCGCCCGTCCACCACCCGTCGTCTCCCTGACGTCACCACGCGGAATTCCGTGGCCGTTACGTCAGTGTTGTTTTTTCCGGTTTATTTTTGGGCGGAGAGGAGATTAAAATGCGGGCGGCGCGCACGGTGCTGGTGACGGTGACGATCTGGCCCTTGTCGAGGTCGAGGTCGCCCTCCTGGCGCGCGTTGAAGCGGTGGAGCGTGCGGACGCGGGCGGTGGCGCCCGGGGCGAGCGAGATGGCCGGCGCAGAGGCCGCGGGCGGGCAGGCGCAGAGGGCCTCGAGCGAGCCGCACGTGTCGCAGCGCGGCCGCTGCCAGTCGCACTCGGCCGCGCGCAGCGGGGCGCCGCAGGCAGCGCAGCGGGCGTCGGGGCCCCTCGTGTGCGTGGGGGCTGGCGGGGCCTGGGGCTTGGGGCAGAGGCACAGCGCGGCCAGGGCCCCGCAGCCAGTGCACCGCGACATGCCGCTGGGGCTGAGAGGTCTCTGTCTTGGGCGGGTGGTCCTCTCTGGCGGCCTACACCCCAGAGCACTTTGAAGTTAGAGTGCGTGGCGGGCCAGTGGCTGTACTAAGGCCTTCTTCTGGGCTTTTTGTGAACGTTCGAAGAACACGATCGCTGAATCTGCTGATTTGCGGCGCAGCAGCGGGTGGATAGACCCGTCTAGGTCTTTGCTGCCAAACGTACCACTCCGTTCCTGCAAAAATGCTCTTGTCTGAATGAAACAAAACTTTGGAATTGGATTTATCTCTACTTGAGATACAACAATATGAAGTTACTTTTCAGGAATATGGATTTTGTTGTCAAAATTATGTGTTTTAGTCAAGGTGTGGGATGTGGTATGTGTTACCCCCCTGATTGTCAATTACAAGGTCCCAGATACGGTCCAGGGTGGCAAACAGTTCCTCTAACTTCGGGGCAGCAGGCCACTCTGCCCAGGCACTGCGAATTGCCTGGAGAATGCTCATTACTTGGCTACCTTGAGCCTTTTCTTTTCACCTGATCAACAGCCACTTGAAGGGAGTTCCACGCACCAAGGTCCAGAACATTGAGGTTTGGCCACTGCAGGCACTGCTTTCTTGCTTTACCTTCACCTCTCTTGACCACCCATCCATTAAAAGGGTAACAGAGAATAAACAGAGGTTAAAACGAATTTTAAAAACTGTTAAAAATTTGAAAAAGGCAACATCAGGAAACAGCAAAAAGGAACAAAAAAGAGAGAGCAATCGTAAAGCTTTAGGATAAAAAAGAAGAGTACCAAAAAAGAAGAAGGGAAAGTGGACTGAGCTGATTCAAGTTGACAACATTCAAGAAAGAAAGAACCGAAAAATAACTCTTAGTTATTTATTGCTCAATCGCCAGCAATTGAAGAAAAGAAGTTAAGAGAAACATGAAGAAGAAACACAAAACCAATGGAAGAACAGGTTTCAATAACACTGAACAAAGGGAAAACAGTTTTATGTGAGACTGAGAATGAAACTGGTTCACTGTTATATCTTTCTCCTCTTGGTGTGAGGGGAGTGCGCCTTGCCTGGTGCCTCATCTGCTTTCCCCTCCTTGGACTCGGCTGATTTCTTCCTTCTGCCCCTTGTACCGCGCCTCCTGCCCTGGGTCGTGGTTCGACAGCCTCTTCCTCGCGGGGACTGGATCTCTTCCTCTGCCTCTTCCTCTTCCTCTTCCTCTGCCTCTCCCTTAGTCTCGTTCTCATCCTTGTCCTCCTTCTCTGAGGCTTCCTCCCCCCCACTGGCCTGTTCTGCCTGTGGCTTGTTCCTCTCCAT
>CACRSC010000032.1:58201-78513 GCA_902651635.1 Mastigamoeba balamuthi
TGGCGGCCTCGCCCTCGGCCGCGGCGTCCCTGCGCAGGCCGTGCGCCAGCAGCGCGCCGTTGCGGACCGCCGCCTCGACGGCGCAGTCGGCAGCGCCGGACGCGAACGCCGCGACGTGCGCCGAGAGCGCCGCGAGGTCCGCCGACGCCAGCGCGTGCGGCGCGTCGACGACGCAGACGCGGGTGCCCGTCGCCGGAGTCATCTCGTGCAGCAGCGAGCGCGCCATGCCCCACAGCGCGCCCTGGGCCACGCCGGGCACCGCCTCGCCCGCGACCGCCTGCTGCGCGCCGCGCGTGACGACCGCCAGCGCCTTGGGTGCGCGCCCGCGGGGCGTCGCCGCGATGGCCTGCGCGATGGCCAGCAGCGCGCGCGGGGCGCTGGCGAGCTGCGCGGGCGCGCTGCCCTCGGCCGCGGGGCCCAGCGCGAGGACGACGGTCGCGTAGTCGGCGACGGCGGCGCCCAGCGCCTCGGCGTCGCCGGCGGAGCGGACCACACAGTCGCCCAGTGCGTAGCGCAGAGTCAGGACGCACTCGTCGCTCTCGCGCATGTCCGTGACGACCAGCGCGCGGCCGGCGGGCGCCTGCGCCGGGACCTGCGGGAGCGCCCGCGGGGCCCACGACCACTGGTAGAGCGCGCCGAGGGCGGGCAGCGAGCGCTTGTCGGCGCTGCCGGGGATGAGCTTCAGCTTGAAGCCCTGGACCTCGGCGACGACCTCGCCCGAGGGCGCCATCCAGCGCATGTCAGCGACAAAGTGGTCGGCGCACGTCTCGACGATGACGCAGTGCGCCCAGAGCTCGGGGCCGCAGCCCGCGCCGCCCGGGGCCGCGCGCGCGCGCTGGAGGCTGTTGGGCAGGAACGCGCCCATCGTCGGCTCCCACTCGAGCGGCGCGAAGAGCGAGATGATGGCCGCGTCCATGAGGCACGGGTGCAGCGAGAAGGTCCGGTGGCGCGCGTCCTCGGCCAGCGCGGGCGGCAGCGCGATGCGCGCGAGGCTCTGGCGGCCGGGGCCGACCCAGACCTCGCGCATGCAGCGGAACGCGGGGCCCAGCTCGAGGCCGACGGCGTTGAGGCCGTCGTAGAGCGCTGTGGGCTCGCCGGGGACGTCGCAGAGCGCCTTGAGGGCGTCCAGGGTCATCTCGGCGCGGCGCGGGACGAACTCGTCCTCGAGGAAGTTGACGCGGCCCTGCGAGTTGAGCGTCCACGCGTCGAGGCCCGCCGAGTCGTCCATGTCGGGCCGCGAGTAGATGTAGTAGCAGCCGCGGTCGCTGCTCACGTCGATGCGCGCGCGGGCCGGCAGGAACATCGCCTTGGCAAAGTGCACGTCCTCGACGAAGCCCGCGCGGTCGCCGAAGAGCGTGCGGCCCGCGCTCAGCGCGAGGTCCGTGAACGCGGCGGCGGGCAGGACGATCTGGCCGTTGAGCGCGTGGTCGCGCAGGTACGGGTGGTCGCGGGCGACGTCGAGGTTGAGGTCGATGACCGCGTTGGAGGGCTCGCGCAGCGACGTGTGGACCTCGCGCAGGTGCGGGTGCACGCACGCGCCGCGGCGGCGGGCGGCGGCGGCGTCGGCCTCCTGCCAGAACCTCTCGCGGTCCCACTCGTACAGAGGCAGCTTTACGGCCCTCTCGGCCCTTCCGGCGCGCACGTGCACGTCGTAGCCCCACGCGAACATCTAATTAATGTGGGAACAAAAAAACCAAGTCAGAAATCAAAGGAAACAAAAGAAGAAAACGAAGTCGAAATGGACCTTGGCCTCGGCCTTGGCGAGCTCGAGGGACTGGCAGGCGCCGTCGGTGTTGCGCATCGAGGTGACGACGAGGGCGTCTGCCTTGACGGCCTTGGCGATCTCGCTGATCGACGACGCCAGCGCGGGGTGCGGGCTGAGCTCCACGAACGCGTTGTAGCCCGCGGCGATCATGTCGCGGATCGCGCGCTCGAAGAGGACGGGCTGCCTGACGTTGGCGTACCAGTGCTCGGCCGTCGCGTGCGTGCCGTCGACCTGCTTGCCGCTGACGCTCGACCAGAGCTCGATGCCCTGCTCGCAGCGCGCGGGCCGCAGCTCCGCGAGCGCCTCGAGCAGGTCGCCGCGCAGGGGCTCCATGACGGCCGAGTGGAACGGCGTGTCGACGCGCAGGAACCTGCAGAACACGCGGCGCGCGTCGAGGACCTTGGCGATGGCCGCCAGCACCGTCGCGTCGCCCGAGAGCGTCGTCGCGCTGGGCGCGTTGGCCGCCGCGATGGAGACGCTGCCGTCGGCCGGCAGCAGCTTGGCGGCCTCCTGCTCGTTGAGGCCGACGGCCAGCATGCGGCCCTTGCCCGAGGCCATCGCCTGCACGCGGCTGCGGTGGTGGATGACCACGCACGCCTGCTCGAGCGTCAGCGCGCCGGCGATGTACGCGGCCGCCACCTCGCCGACGCTGTGGCCCACGACGCCGTGCGGCTGCACGCCGCGGCTCTTCCACAGCTCGGCCAGCCCGATGTGCACCGCCATCAGCGCGGGCTGCGCGACGAACGTGTTCCCTGCGAGAGAATTAGGTTTGAGTTTCGAATTCAATTGTATTGAGAAAGTGAAAAAGAGGGAACACACCGATGTGAGTGTCGGCGACGCCGCGCTCGAGCTCCTCGATGAGGCTCCACCCGGGGCGCAGCTTGGCGATGTAGCCGTCGACGCGGCGGACGACGTCGGCGAAGACGGGCTCCTTCTGCATGAGCTCGCAGGTCATCCGCGCCCACTGGGGGCCCTGGCCCGAGCACACGAACGCCACCCGCGGCTGCGCGTCGTCGGGCTTGCGCCCGCGCTCCACGCCGTCGACGGCCGCGGCCGTGTCCTCTGCGGCCGCGAGCGCCTCGAGCCTCGCGACCATCTCGTCGGCGTTGCTCGCGACGACGGCAGCGCGCAGCTCCAGGCCGTCGCGCAGCGCCGCAGCAGCCCGGCAGACGACGCCCAGCGGGTGCTCCTTGCGCCCGATCAGCGCCGCGTAGTCGGCGGCGGCCGCGCGGAGGCTCTTGAGCGACCGCGCGCCGATGCGGAGAACGTGGACGCGCAGGTCGTCGCAGGCGCCGCTGCTGGCGACGGCGACGGCGGCGGGCGCGGGCTGCTGGGCCTCGAGCGGCGCGCCCGAGAGGACCGCGTGGACGTTGGCGCCGCCGAAGCCGAAGCTGTTGATGCCGGCGTAGATCTGCTCGCCGGGGGCCGCGGGCCACTGCGTGGGGCCGACGGCGACGCGCACGTTGAGCTCGTCGAACTTGATGGCCGGGTTGGGCCGGTTGAAGTGCAGGTTCCCCGGGATCACGCGCCCGTGCATGGCCAGCGCGAGCTTGGCGAGCCCCGCGGCGCCCGAGGCCGGCTCGAGGTGCCCGAGGTTCGTCTTGACGCTGCCGACGACCAGCGGGTGCCCGCGGTCGCGCGCGGCCCCGATGACCTCGCCGATGGCCCCGACCTCGATGGGGTCGCCGACGGGCGTCCCCGTGCCGTGGGCCTCGACGTACTGGACCTGGTCGGGCCGCACCTTGGCGTCACGCAGCGCGGCGACCATCACCTCGCGCTGGGCGCGCTGGCTGGGGTGCGTCATGCCGCCCTCGCTCAGCCCGTCCTCGTTGGTCGCCGTCCCCAGAATCGTCGCGTAGATGCGGTCACCGTCGCGCAGCGCCGCCGGCAGCGGCTTCAGCACGAGCACCGCGGACCCCTCGGACCGCGCGAACCCGTTGGCGGACTCGTCAAACGCCTGCGAGGGTTTAAACTCGTGAATTCAAACAATTCACCCAATTTCAAATGAATTCAAATCCGAAAAAGGGGGCACGGACCTTGCAGTGACCGTCGGAGCTCAGGAAGCCACCACGGGCGAAGCCGAGGGTGGTGCCCGGGCCCAGGAGGGCGTTGGCGCCGCCGGCCAGGGCCATCGTGCACTCGCCCCTGCGGAGGGCCGAGACGGCGAGGTGGACGGCGAGCAGCGAGCTCGAGCAGGCCGTGTCGACGGTGAACGAGGGCCCGCGCAAGTCGAGCAGGTACGAGATGCGGTTCGACGCGATCGACAGCGCGACGCCCGTGTTGGTCTGGCCGCCGACGTCCGCGTAGCCGCCGGGGCCCAGCTGGATGACCGCGTACTCCTGCGACGAGCAGCCGACGAAGACGCCCGTGCGCGTCGCTGCGACGTCGCCCAGCCGCACGCCGGCGTCCTGCAGCGCGTGGACGCTCGCCTCGAGCAGGATCCTGTGCTGCGGGTCCATCCTCGACGCCTCCGCGTGCGAGATGCTGCGCGTTGTGATTGAGTGGTTTGAGTGTTAAAAAGTTAAGTCAAATGTGCATGTCGAAGTCGAGGCACAGCTCAGAAGCTGCGCATCTCCGAGAAACAACCAGTATGCAGATGTGCGGGGATGTAGGGTATACTGGATCCGGGCTGCGGGTATACTGGATCCAGGCTGCGGAGCCCAGGAGAGCGCGCTGCCGAGATGGAGAGGGAGGGAGAGGAGGGGACGCACGAGAAGAAGCGGGCGTCGAACTCGTCGATGCCCTTGATGGTCCCCATGCAGCGGCGGGGGTCGTCGAGCCACGAGGCATCCCAGCGCTCGGGCGGGACCTCCTTCATCGCGTCGAGGCCGCCGAGCAGCGCGTCGTAGAACGACTGCGGCTCGTCGTAGCCTCCGGGCAGCCGCAGCCCCATGCCGACGATGCAGATCGGCGTGTCGGCGCCTACCGCCTCCGCCTCGCGCTCCGCAGCGACCGAGTCCCTCGTGGGCCTGTTCTCCGCCATCTCTTGTGTAGTTGCTTCGTGAAGGACGAGGGGACCTCGCGTGGTGGTATTGGTGTCGAGTGGGTTTGTCGAGTATTAAGATGTGGTTGCGTTGACTCGCCGCGTGGGGGTCAGCAGAGCGGCAACCCCCCCACGTTTAGGCGACGTTGTCAGTGGGGTGCTCCATCACGGGGGGTCGACGTCGCCACCTTGAATTTTCTTTTTCTCGTGGCCACGCTGTCAAACGAAGGAGGCACCCCAGAACGGGGTGAGAAAAAACGGCGAAAACCGGCACCCCAACACACCAACGTGGGCACCCCCCTCACAGAACATCAACTGGTGATCTGTGACGCGGACTCGCGCAGTAGGCGCCACGTCGGCACAACGTACACCGCACAGCTCCCTCTCCGATTACGCCCCGGGGCACAGTGCCGTCCGTCCCCTGTACCTGTAGCACTGCGCAGAGACGTTCTCCTGCCCATCTTGGGGACTGAATCTGATCAATTGCAGAAGAGAACGCCGATCCGATTGTTTGAGACTGAACAACAATCGGCCTCTCTACCCCACCGTGCAGTATAACGGCAGACCCCCAATCGACCGTACAAGTTCTCTGATTGCTTCTCTCTTAGTCAAGCAGAACTCATGGTGTGTACTCTTGATCCTGATTCATAGTATTTTTAAGAATTGTTAAAGCTTCCGTAGCACAGTCGGCAGTGCATGCGGCTGTTAACCGCAGGGTCCTTGGTTCAAATCCAAGCGGGAGCGTTCTTTTTTAAATAATTTTAAAAAAATTCCCTTTTACCGCATCGAAACCTGTCAGAAGAGCGCCAGCGCCTACAGCCACGGTTTTTGCGCGTAATGTCCAATGAGTCTGTTCAGTCATCAGGTGGATGCGTGCGTGGCCGAGTAACTACCATATTTAGTGGGCATGGGCAGGCACAGCCACAACTTCGGACTCCTTTCGTGGAGGCAGGGGCTTGCGAGTTGATCACCGTTTTCATGCACTGGCATCCATACAATGTTCCCCTCGCAACTGTATGGTTTGCAGTGCTTTCACCCACAGCTCAGCGCATGCAACAGAGCGAAATGCGGTTCTCCACAAATGGCAGTGGCGACCCCGCCTCGTGCGCTCCTCCCCGCCCTCCGATAACCCGGATATGACCATCGCCATTTCTACAAGCCACACTGGCGTCGGCACTCTTCCCGCCCCCTCTGGCGCTCCATCCTGTACGAAGAGCCGGGCCTCCCTGTGCTCTGTGATTTGCGCAGCAGCATTCCGGAAAGGCTGCGTACGGTCGAAGCGGCATCTGCTCTGTATTACCGAAGAAATAAGGCGAGCTAACAGTGGGGCTGCACTTTGCGGGGCGGGAGTAAAAAGCATGTGAGCGCGTTCCGGGCAGAAGCGAATGCAAAAAGAAATACATCGCCCGCAAAGCTTAATCGGCGAGTCAAAACTCAGTCGCACACTTACCAAAACGGGCCTCGGGCCACACATTCATCACATACTGCTTCTGCCGTGCTAGAGGGCCATCCACGTGCCATCCGCATCAACCGTGATGGTGATGAAGGAAAGGGGGGAGGGGGAAATGCAAGGGGGAGAAGAACAGCGTGTGGTCTATGGGGTTCGCTCCACGTTGAGACCCAAGCACGAAATCACCCAGAAAGAAAATAACTACGGCGAGCGACACACGCAGAGGAGCACCAGAGCGCGGTGGTCCCCTCCTCCCGCCGATGGACGCAGGCGGAGCAGGCGCCGCGTGCGCGGCAGCCGCAGGAGCGGGGGGTCGCGAGGGGGAGGACTGCGAGCTGCGCACGACAGCGTCGGAAATACACAGAGGGCAGCCATTCCAGGTCTCCCGCGCCCCTGGCCGCCCTCTGCCACCGCGCGTTCTGACGCCTGTGGGGACCCCCGCCTCGCACAGGTGCGCTGGCGCCACGCCGTTGCAGCGCGTGGGGGCTGAGCTGTTTGCTGCGCTCTTCTGTGCGTGTGCTTTGTGTTGCTGCGCAGGTGTGGCTCGTGGCCCGCGCCCAGTGGATGCAGCGCACAGGCGTCACCCCCGACGACGTACGAAACGCCGGGAGGTCCGCCACCGTGCACCGAGCCGACCACCAGGACGCCGCTGGTGCGCGCGCCCGAGTAACTTTCTTTTCTTTCTTTTATTTTGCCCGACTGTCCGACTGCGGGGGCCCTCGTGGGGGGCAGCACAGCTAGACGACTCACAGAGCGCGCGTGGTGCCTCTGGGGGAGGGCAGCCATGGGGCCGTGTGACAAGTGCGGGGGCAGGGGGAGGAACAGGAGGCAGCCGGTGGTGATCAGCGGGGAGATGGGGGAGGAGAGCGCCGAGAGCCCCGGCGACCGCCTCTTTGTCTTCTACCGCTGCCTCTCGTGCGCCCCCTCCACTCGCGCACACACAGAGCACGCGCACTCCGCTGCTCGGGGGTGGACCCGAGCCCGCACTGCTCCCAGACGCGGCCCTCGGGCGGGTCTTCTTGTTGGTTTGGTTTTGAATTTTGTATTTCAGGGTTGTGTGTGAGCAACGGCCTGTCCGAGTGCCTCCCACCCTGCCTGTCAGCGCTCCCTCTACGCCGGGCAGTCTGTCGCACTGCACTTCCTCGTTCGGCCTTATCGTGAAGCTGACAGAGTGCCGCTGTGCTGCACCGTGCGGTGTCTTGGCTGCGCAGGTTCTGCAGCTCGTCGCGGCTGCACCTGGGAGGGCACGTCGTGCTGGTGCTCTGCGTGCGCCACGCTGGCGCCCTGGTGGCCCGCGTGGTCAGCCAGCCCCTCGCCCTCTGCTCCAAGTCCTCCTACAGGCCCCGCCCCCCGCAGCAGCGCTGCCTCATGTGGGTCGACGTCAGCCCCCGGCTGCCTCCGCCGCGCCGAGGCTCAGCAGAGGCGCCAGAGCGCAGCCCCAGCGGCCCCGTTCGCGAGGGCGAGCGGCCCTCGTGAGCTCGCAGCCGCGTGGCTGCAATAGCGCTTGCTGGGGAAGACACGCGCATGAACGGACGTCGGACGGGCAAGGGCAGGACAGCCACGTCCGAGCGCTGCCGTGGCCCTCTCTGGGAGATGCGTGTGCGGCGAGCGTGCGTGTGAGGCGGTCGTCACACATCGTCGTGCGCACATTGCAGGCGCGCGCATTTGATTCTGCGACTCGTGGAGCTGCGGTTTGGCACGCGTGCGCTGTTATCCATTCCAGAGGGTATGCCGTGTGGCACTGTCAGGGCTCCTCGACCCTCTACACGACGGGCACAGCACGATGGCAGACGTGTGTGCCGATGGTGTTAACATGTTTGATAGCGTCGCACATGTTGCTTGTGTGTGTTGTTCATCTCTGCGCTGCCGTCATTCCTGGGCGGGCGCTCTGGGCGCTTCATCTACTGCCCGCATGCCGTCCCTGCTGCCCTCCCAGGGGGCCTTGGGGTGCCACAGGTGGAAGAGCCCCGTCACGTTGTTCCTGTTGGCCCGCATGCGCAGCCCGTCCTTGCTCAGCAGGTTGTACGCCCGGATGTCCTCCCACCCGTGCGTCGTCTTCCTCACGTCTGCGCCACAGAGGGTCGGAGTGGCCGGAGAGGAGCCCTCATGTGAGTCGTCGCAGCTTCCCGGAGCGGAGAGCGGGTGGGCACGAGAGGGCGTGCGCACGCTCTGCGTAGAGGCGGACGGTGATGGCGTCGGAGACGAAGAAGCCCATGTTGCCAGTGCCCAGCACCCGCCACACGCCGTTGTCCGGCGCCACCGCGGCGGGGCGGCCCTCGGACAGGCCGAAGCAGATGGGGGCCCAGAACTCGCGGCCCCGGATGACGTTGCGCCGGACCTGGACAGCAAAGTCGTCGGGGAGGAGCATGTCGACATCGACAGTGAAGGCGATGTCGCCGGGGAACTTGGCGTGCACGTCGAGCAACGCGGCACGCAGGGCTGCCGCCTTGGCAAAGCCTGGGCGCAGGCGCGGGACGCCGAGGTGCCACATGGGGAGGCAGGTCTCGGTGGCGAGAGCGGCGACGAGGGCGGGGACGTCGGCGTCGGTGGAATTGTTGTCGGCGACGACCAGGCGGACGTGCGGGTCAGCACTGCGCAGCCTGGCGATGTTCCGGGCGAGATGTGCCAGCCGCGGCGACCTGTTGCGCAACGCCACCACAAAGTCGATCCAGGGCTCCCCGTCCCCGTCATCGTCCGCGGCCTCCTCCTCCTCCTCGCCCTGTGGGGCGTCACCAGGCCAGCACCGCGCCGGCAGCGCGCGGGTCATAGCAGAGGGATCGAGGGGCTCGGGTTTGTTGTACTGGGTGACGCCCGGAATGAGGCCGTCGGCACTGTCTGCCCACGCGGCGTGCGGGTGCCAGAGGTGGAAGAACCCCTCGAGCTCGCCTCGGACCACACGCAGGCCACTCTGTCGCAGAGCCGTCGCCATTCTGTCTTTCTGCCCCCATTTGCTCTCCGGTACTGCTCGCCGGTGTCAAGGCACACACACACGGGTACGAGCGAGTGAGTAACGACGGGGACAGAACCCGGTGCTAAGGAAATGGCGACGCAGTGCGCGGAACGCACAGTCGGCGAGGATGTTGGCGGCGACCGCGTCAGAGGCAAAGACGCCGATGTTGCCGGCGTCATACGAGCGCCATTTGCCGTTTGCCGGGGCGACCACCACAGGCCTGCCACTCCTCGTCTCAAACGCCACGGGGGCCCAGGCCGACACGCCCTGAACGATGTGCCTGCGGGCCTCGCGCATGAACTCCTGCTCGGGGAGGCGCATGTCCACGTCGAGGAAGAAGACGGCGTCGTCGGGGTGCGCATTCAGCACCTCTGACAGTCCCGCCCGCAGCGCCGCGACGCGCGAGAAGCCCACCGCGGGCTCAGGCGCAGGCACCTGGATGACCCGCACGTCGACGCAGCTTTCACTGGAAACGCGGTCTACGACGACGGAGAGGTCGGCGTCTGTGGAGCCCTGGTCGGCCACGACGACTCGGATGCGCTTGTCGCCGCCGACTCTCCACATGTCGCCGACGGACCAGAGCAGCACGGCGAGGCGGTCTGCCCTGTTGCGCAGCGGCACGATGATGTTGAGCCACGGGCCCTCGAGCTCTCCGGGCGTCACGTTGCTACAGTCGTTGGGGTGCGGCTCGTAGATGACAATCGTGTGCTTGACGACCTTGGGGGGCTCCGCAGTAGTTGTAGCCGCCTGCGCTGTGGGCGACGGACCTGCGGTCTGCTCCTGCGGGGCCTTCTGCACCTTGTAGCTACTCAGCGGCTTCGGCTTGGGGTGCCACTGGTGGATGAAGCCTGTGAGGTTGTTTCTGTGCATCGTCAGGTTGCTCATGCTCAGCGTTGCCCACGTTGTGTCCGTCCACACTGGTGTACTCTCTGTCGGGTTCTGTCAGTGGCCTTCGCTTGCTTTGACATTTGCGGTTCTCTCACCAGGAGCAAAGAGGTTGATGCTCAGGGCGTCCGACGCGAAGATGCCGATGCTCGACCTGCTGTAAATGTCCCATCTCCCGTTCGCTGGGTCGACCTCGGGCAGCTTCCATCGGTACGTCGAAAAGGGGATGGGAGCCCAGAAGGAGACTCCGCGGACGATGTGCTGGCGGGCCTGGCGCATGAAGTCGAGGGTGGGCAGGATCATCTCCACGTCGAGGACGAACACCATGTCGTCGGGGTGGCGGTCGCCCACGTCGAGGAGGGCGGCGCGGAGGGCGGCCACGCGGGCGGCAGCGGCGCCGCCGCGGTGGTGGTCGGCGGGGACGCGGAGGAGGCGGACGTCGACGCAGGTGTCGCGGGCGGCACTGGCGGCGATGGCGGAGGCGTTGGCGGCGTCGTCGGGGTTCTGGTCTGCGACGACGACGCGGAGGCGGCGGTCGACGAGGCGCCAGACGTCGCCGACGTTGTAGAGGAGGGCAGCGAGGCGGTCGGGCCTGTCGCGGAAGGGGACGAGGAAGGAGAGCCAGGGGGCGCCTGCGAGGAGGGCGGGGTCGACGGCGCAGGAGGAGGGGAGGTCGCGGGTGATGCCGTCGCGGCTGCTCTGCCACTGGGCCTTGGGGTGCCAGAGGTGGAAGTAGCCGGACATGTTGTAGCGGCGGGGCTGGAAGCCGGCGGCGACGAGGGCGTCGAAGGCGCGGTCGTCCTCGCCGCCCCAGGTGTACTTGCGCTCGTCGGCGGCGAAGAGGTCGAGGCGGACGGCGTCAGCGGCGTAGACGCCCAGGTCGCCCTTGCCCCAGCGCTTCCAGTCGCCGTTGGCGGGGTCTGCCACGGGCGGGCGGCCCTGGCGCGTGGCGAACGAGACGGGCGACCAGAAGGCCGCGCCGCGGACGGTGTGCTGGCGGGCCTCGCGGGCGAAGGTGGCGGCGGGGAGCAGCATGTCGGCGTCGAGCGTGAAGACGAGGTCGCCGGGCCAGCGCCGGTACACCTCGCGGATGCCCGCGCGCAGCGTCGCGGCCCGCGAGAAGCCCAGGGCCGCCCGCGTCGGCCACCGCACCAGCAGCGCCGGCACGCACGTCTCCCGCGCCAGCCCCCGCAGCAGCCCCCCCACGTCCGCGTCGCTCGAGTTCTGGTCCACCACCACCAGCCGCAGCCGCCTGTCGCCCCCCTCCCGCCGCATCTCCCCCACGTTCCGCCCCAGCTCCGCCAGCCGCCCCGCCCTGTTCCGCAGCGGCACCACCAGGTCCAGCCACGCCCCGGCCCCCTCCTCCGCCCCCACCCGGCACCCGGCCCCCTGCTCCTCGATCAGCTCCGTCTCCAGCGCCGGCCACCCGCTCGTGTCCACCGCCGCCTCCTCCTCCTCCTCCCCCTCGCCGGGCCCCGCGGGGCTGCGCTCGTCCCGCCACGTGCTCGGCGGGTGCCACACGTGGAACAACCCCCGCATCTTCTTCCGGTGCACCGCCAGCGGCGACCGGGCCAGCGCGTAGAACGTCTTCTCCTCCTCTGTCCCCAGCCTCCGCTTCTGCTCTGCTCATGCACCCGCCGTCCCGGGCTGAGTCAGCGAGAGATGCCGCTCTCCCCCTTTCTCGTCCTCGCGTTCTCACCGCTGGCAAAGAGGTCGAGCTTCAGGGCGTCGTCGACAAACAGCCCGATGTCGCCCACAGAGTCCCTCCGCCACGCCCCGCTGTCCCGCTCGACCTCGGGCGGCTTGCCCTCGAGCAGCCCGAAGGCGACCGGGGCCCACGCCGACACCCCGCGCACCACGTTCCTGCGGAGCCTGCGCATGAATGCCCTCGGAAGCCGCATGTCCACGTTGAGACAGAACATTATCCCGTCGGGGTGGCTCGCCGCAACGCTCTCCAGCCCCGCTCGCAGCGCCCCGGCCCGCGAGAACGTCCTGCCGCGGGGTGCGGTGGCCCGCACCACCGTCACCGGCACACAGATGCCCCGCGAGACTTTGGCCACCAGGGCAGCGACGTCGGTGTCGGTGGAGGACTGGTCGGCCACCACCACCCCCATGCGCCTGTCCCCGCCTGTGCGCCACAGCGCGTCGACGTCGAGGAGGAGGCCCTCGAGGTCGCGGGACCTGTTGAACAGAGGGACCACGAAGCTGACCCACGGCTGCCCTTCGCCGCCCTCCTCCCCATCACCGCACTCCTGCCCGGGCCCCGTCTCACCCGTCGTCCTGTGGATCTGCTGCGGCAGTGGCACGGCCGCCTGCGCCGTCTCCTGGGGCTCGGTGTCGGCGTCGTGGGGCGTCATGCCGTCGGGGCTGCTCTTCCAGGGGGCTGTGGGGTGCCACACGTGGAAGAACCCCTCCATCTCGTACCTCCGCACCGCCAGGCCACTCCTGCCCAGCGCGGCGAACGCCTTGTCGTCTTCGTTGCCCCACTTGATCGCCGTTTGCTCTGCGACACGACGCGGTCAGATGCGAGCCAGAGGACGATGGTGGAGAACCGGTGGAGAAGAGGCCAATCTTGACGGCATCCGAGGCGAAGAAGCCGAGGTCGCCCTTGAACATCGTGCGCCAGCGGCCGTTTCCAGGAGCTTTCACTACTGGCCTGTTCTCGTAGGTCCCGAAGGCGATGGGAGCCCAGTAGGAGGTGCCACGGACGATGTGCTTGCGGGCATCGGACATGAAGGTTTCTGCGGGGAGTTGCATGTCGACGTCGAGGCAGAAGACAATGTCGTCGGGCCACCGCCTGTACACCTCGCTCAGCCCCGCTCGCAGCGCGTGCGCCCGCGAGAACCCAGCGGAGGTGTCCTACACCCTCAATGTGAGTCGAACACTGACATACGACTTCAGCTTGTCTGACGCAATTGTGATAACTAATGATATACACAGATCCCTCACCCACAACACCTCGACCACAGTCAGTGACCTCTTGCTCGCGCGACAAGCTAAAGCAACAATCTCATATGTATGCGCCCAAGGAATGCCAATGCCAGAAGGGGACGTGCCTGCAGAGGTGGTGCCTGAACAACAGACATGGGTACACAGGTCCTGCGGGAGAGCCCCTCGGCGAGGCCGGTGATGTTCGCGTCTGTGGAGCCCACGTCGACGACGACCACGCGGAGCCTGCGATCGCCCCCGGATCTGCGGAGCTCCGCCACGTTGTAGGCCACATCGACGAGCCTCGCGGCCCTGTTGCGCAGCGGCACCACGAGGTCGACCCACGGGCCCTCGCTCGTCTCCTCCCTCGTCAGCGGCTCGCACACCCTCCGATGAGGAGCCACGGCCGCAGCGATCGCCGCCTCCTTGGCGCCCCGCAGCGGTTTTCGGTCGCTTTTGACGTGTGTCGAGGAAACGCGGATCGAGGGAAGGGTTGCGCCGACGGCGGCCGACGTCGGGGAGCGTGTGGACATGTTGTACCACGAGACGAGCACGACGATGTTGGTGGCCACAAACACCACCGCGAGCACAGCCATCGCCCCTGTCTGCACAGCCGTGTGGGCACATCCACTAAGATGGGAGGCCAGAAGGGAAGAGGTGTGCGGTGCGTGTCAAGAGGCGGCGGCGCTGTGGAACGACGTGCGTTGGCGGTGACAGAGGCGGTGCGGCTGTGCTTGGACGACTGCTTGGCCATTGCAGGGGCTGCGAAAAACAAAGTGCTGTCCGATTCCCTCGCCCTCTGCTCCTCGCTGCTCGGTGATCGTGGCAGATCTCTGCCCTGCTTGAGGCTTCACGGAAGCTGCCTGCCTTGCTCTGTGCCAGCAGAGTGCGCAGCCACTCGGTACACTAGTTGCCCCGGGGGGGCTATGCGGGGCGAGACGGTGCGTAGGGCCAGGATAGCACCCACGCAGAGCCGAAGCGCTATCTGTTACGTCACAATGGTCCGTGCAGTGCCACTTAAGGATGTGACGGTGTCGTCATTATGGACCTCCCATAAATAGTGTCGAATTTCTCGTACCGATTCCGAACCGCCTATTTTTGGGTGGGCGACGGGTAACAAACAGATACGAGCACACAAACAGAGAATCTGCGCGACCCACGCCGCATGATGCAGGCTGAGGGTGCAGTTGGCCTGGCGCAGGCCCCCAAGGGGGAGCTCGAGGAAGTCGAGGTCCCGCAGCAGAGGTCGCCTCAAGCGACAGAGGCGGAGGCTCCTCGGGAAGGCGCTCTGCGAAGGTGCCTCTCGTTCGCATGGTTCCTGATCGCGTTCTACGGCTCGTTCCTTCTTGTTGGCGTCACTCAGGAATCGATGTACGCCTGCTGTTTATATATGGTCGAATTCAGCCGCTGATTCACTGAGAGGCAATGAACTTGCCGGAATTGAAATTGCAAGTGCAAGTGCAAGTGTAAAAAGGGGGAAATCCATAAGACAGGGAACTTATTCTTCTGTGAGCAAAGCAAATCAAAGGAAGCCTGTCATTCCACGTGGGAGAACGCAAAGTTGATATTGAATGAACTTCATTCCTGTGCGTTCCTTACCCACCGTGCTAATCCATCCAGCTATACGATGAAGTTCGAGGATCGTATGTTCAAATCCCCAGAGTTCCTGGTATTCATGGTCTTCTTTACCAACGCCTTCACTTCATTCATTCGTGAGTTCTGTTTTCATCCGAGAGGATCTCTACTCACTTGGTCTATCAGTGATGAAGGCCAGAGGCCTCAGCACATCACCGATCGCTCCCCCGAAGTACTTTGCGTTCCTTGCACTGGCGTATGGAGGGTCCCTATGGCTGGCAAACCGCAGCATGCTGTACATCGATTACCCCACACAGACGCTGTTCAAGTCCTGCAAGCCGTTGCCGGTATTTATCTCTGGCCTCTTGTGCTTCCGCCAGTCCTACAGTGCAAAGCGGGGCCTCCCAGTGCTCTTCGTGTGCGCTGGACTGGTGGGGTTCACTTACTGCAAGGTCCTGGCCGAGAGGGGGGCATTCACGGGCTCTGGGACAGCTCAGAGGGGCATCGCCCTTGTGTGCTCAGCTCTGGTGGTCGATGGGGCCACTGGGTACTTCCAGGACCTCATCTGCAAGGGCCACTACAACGACGCAGCTGGAAAGACCCTCGCACCGTGGCACCTTATGCTCTTCGTCAACATCTGGAGCGCATCATACGCGTTTGCTGGTGTGTTTCTAACCTGTTTATGAGTTGTTTAACAGAAAAGCTGCAACCAGGCGAGGTCATTTCCGGGGAGCTGCCAGATGTGGTGACCTTTATGCTACGCAATAGGACACTTATGTGGTACGTCATCGCATTCTCGCTTGCAAGCTCGCTGGGGCAGTTGGCCGTGTACTGGGTTGTCTCCAAGTACGACTCGTTGACCTGCAGCATCGCCGCCGCGTTGCGCAAGTTCCTCGTGCTCGTTCTCTCGATCGTCTGGTTCCGCCACAGTGTGTCGCTGCCACAGTGGCTCTGCATCCTTCTGGTGTTCGCGGGCATCACATTCGAGGTCATCTTCGCTAAGTCCGCGGACAAGTCCTCCCCACTGCAGCAACAGCAGCAGCTACTCAAGAAGTCCGACAGCGATGCGCTGCTTCCCAGGGCGCCATCCTCTTCCAAAAGAACCAGGTCAGCTCCCAGGGCGGATCTCACGTAATGACCTCTGACGCCCTCGCCCCCTATCCTCCAGGGACGGACCGCTGATCAACAAGCGCTGCATCGTTTGGGTCTCGTTCGTCCTCATCGTCAGCTCCGTGCTGGTCGCCCAAGTGTTCTCGATCGCGCTGTTCATGCCACTGTCCATGGGCGGTGTGGACCTGGGCAGGCGCTTTCCCACACGTGCAGCCCTCGTGGGCAACGCGCAGCCCGCGGCCGAGCCCGAGTCAGCGCTGCTGTTTGTGTGGGCTGCGCCCGACAGGCCTCTGCCGGCGCCCATGCGCCAGACAATCGCCGCAGAGGCCTCAAGAGCCATGTCCCCCGGCGCCCTTCACGTGTTCTGCGCGTCATCGCAGTGCCTCGAGTTCGCGGCGTCGTTCGGGGCCGCCGTCTCGGTCTCGCGCCTGCGGCTTGCGGACTACGCCGACGTGCACAGCCCGCTGGAGCTCTGGTTCCGTCGCACCTCTGCGCTAAAGTTCCACCTCAGCAGCCAGCGCTTCAGCAACGCGCTGCAGGCCGCCGCCGAGGCTGCGGTGCTCTACGAGAGGGGAGGTACACTCGTCAGCGTCTGGGGCGCAACGTCGCCGGCCATCTCAGTGCCCCCGAGGCCCTCCGACGCCGACGCCAGCGACCTGCTCTGCGCCGACGTGTCCGCAGGGGCCGCCCGCGTCGTCTGGGCCCCTGCGAAGCACGACAGGGCGCTGCTCGATGGCATGCGGGAGTTCAACGATGCGTTCCCCGAGTACACCAGCGAGGCCACCGGCAGAGACTACCCGTATGTGCGCCCCTCTTGCCACGCGGTGCCATTCGCAGCCGCGAAGCGCGTCCTCGTGCGGATCGAAGAGCTCGAGGAGGGGCCGTCCGTGCCCGCGGCGTCGCGGCAGCGCAAGTACGGGGCGCTGTGGTACGACGTGCGGGTGAACAAGGTGCTCAGGCGGACTCTGCTTGCCAACCTCGGCGATGAGGTGCAGACGCTGGCGGGCGCCCAGTGGCTCCCGCGTGTCGACACGCTCGTTGAGCGCGACGATCTCAACGCGTCGACGCCATCCGTGGCCGGAGACCCGCCCGGGAGCGTCACGATGTTCATGAACGCGTGGTGGGGCTTCCACGACATGAACTGGCCGCCCCCCGAGTACATCAAGCCCGTGCTGCTCTCGATGCACGTGACCGCCGGCCTGGCCTCCAACTTCTCGCAGCCCTCGTGGCGCGACTACATGGTGCGCCACGGCCCCGTGGGCGCGCGCGACACATCGACGCTGGAGCTGTGGCGCAGCCTCGGCGTCCCCGCGTTCCTCAGCAGCTGCATGACGCTGACCCTGCAGCGCCCGCTGCCGCGCGGAGTCGAGGCGCCCAACTGCACCGTCCTCATCAGCGACGTCGCGAGGTCCGCTCTCGCGGTGCTGCCCAAGCACGTGCGCAGGTCCGCGTGCCACATTACGGCCAACGCCAAGAACGTCTCCGACGGCAACACGCGCGTCTCCAAGGCCTTTGCCAACCTGCGGGCCATCGCGGCCGCGCGGCTCGTCGTCACGTCGCGACTGCACGTGGCGCTGCCGGCGGTGGCCATGGGGACGCCCACCATCCTCGTTCTAACCGAGGAGATGCCCGGGGGAGGCGGCAGGCACGAGCGAAACGCGTACTCCCGTTTCGGCGGGTCGCTGAGCCTCGTGCATGTCTACGAGAAGAAGCGGAGAGCCGCACCAGCGCTGCTGGACTTTGACTGGGAGAGCCCGCCGCCAAACCCCGGGGCGGAGCAGCTGCAGGCAACGCGGTGCAGGTTCTTGCGGCATGTGTACTCGTACAACGGAGAGCTGTTCGACAGCATGCTGTTCTTCGACATCGACCACATATTCGACGCGTGCATGGAGGAGTACCCGGGTATCTGAGGGCCGCGTGGCAATCACACCACACTGTCGTGCGCGCCGCGCCGCCTCACAGTGTTGCACAGCCCCTGTTTCACCCATCGTTTCTCAGCCAGAAAGCCGTCATCAAACACTCATGGTTGCTCCTTTTGGGCTGTCGGAGCCCTTGAAAGAGCCATTTGTACCAGACGTATCCTGGTTATGTGTGTGCTTGTGGAGCACACAGAAGAGTTGGTGCTACACTACTCAATTCAGGAGATGGATGGGGTTATGGCCGAGGCGTTTTACATATGAATTTCTCCCTGATCGTCTTCTTCGCCGAGATTCTATTCGCTTCGGGCTGCAGGCTGCCATCGTTCTGCCATCCATGTGGAAACACAGCTCCAATTACGCACTCAGGAATTTGTGCTCTGAGTGTAAGGGCCGGAAGATTGATCCAGGTATGTATGTAGAGGGAGGTCGCGGCCCGCAATGACTCATGTTGCGGGCGCGCTCGCTGGAGTGCTCAGATCGATTGAGGCCTCGTTTCCTTGCACAAGAAATGTAGTTTCCAAGCAGAAGAGATGAGCCAAACAAAATAGTTGGGGCGTCGGGCTTCTTTTCTCTTCGACGTCGCCCAAATAAGGAGATACACGTCCATAATTACGTAAGCGCGGCTCTGGGAGCGCCCGGAGGCCGGGCGAAGGCCATTGGGCTCCGCCTCCAGCAAGGTGTGGCCCGGTGATATTTCATTCATCCCGGCTCAATGAGAAAGACCTCGTCGGGCTGGGATTGGACGCGACGGATCCAGAGCTCATTTGTGAATTGCTCTTAGTAGCTCCTCGGTGACTCGCGGCACCCGGAAGCCCGGACAACATCTCACACTTCTGTGCAAACGCCTCGCAATGACCAAGCAGACCCTGAAGCGTAGCCACAGCGGTGCCTTGATCACAAACAACGTGCGCCTGTGACCGACTGCCCCCTCGCTTTCTGAACGAACACACTCGGTGGGACCGGTCTGCACACGTGTGTGCCCATGTGCAGGCCAAAGCAATGGCGCTGCTCGCCGTAGTGTTCGTGTGCACCAACGTCGTCGTCCTCGCCACCTGGTACAGCATGACCACGAGCCAGGGCTCCGCTGCCGCTGTTGGCGGTGCTCCTCTGCTGCCCCTTCCGTACAGCGCAGTCGCGATGCGCACGAGGAATGACGAGCACCGGATGCTGTCGGCCAAGTGGGCAAGAAAGCCCGTGGGCTTTAGAGCAGTGGGGCCCAAGCGCAGGGAGTGCGAGCCGCTGACCAGGGAGGAGAGCGAGGGCCCGTGGGTCGACCTCGTGGTGCCGCTTCGCAACAGGGCGGCGAGGCTCGTCGACGTGGCCTACAACGTGGCGGAGCTCCGCAGATCCGGGGGCGACCGTAGGCTCCGCGTGGTCGTCGTCGACGTGGGCTCCACAGACACCAACGTCACCGGCCTTGTCGAGCGGCTCTCCCGCAGGACATGCGTTCTCATCTCTGCCGTAGAGGCGCGAGCGCTGCAGGCACGTTCCAACTTGCCCCCTGCAGTTCGGGATTTATTCTCTGGTTTCGGTCATTAGTGAGACCCATCTGGCACGCGAGGGGGAAGGGGGGGGGAGGAGGAGGGAGGGGGAAGGAAGGAGGGAGGTCCCGGGCAGGCTGGGTGATTTTTGAGGGTTCTTTTCAGCTGGTATCAGGAACCGGGATTCAGCGCCCTAACGCCAGAATGAAGCACTGATGTAATACGGCAGAACCGCGGCATTGGAATGGTGTCGTGTTGTGTGTGTTGATTGCGGCCCGCTTACACTGTGACCGGTCCAGGACGCCTCTGTGGGGTTCTCACGTGCTCATGCGCTGCGGGAAGGACTGTTGGAGGTGTACAGGCGGTGGCCCGACGACATTGTCTTTTGCCTCGACGTCGACATGCAACTCCCCGCAGAAACCTTCATGTCCGATGCCCGCAAGCACATCGTCCGTGGCACCTCCTACTGGGCTCCCATCGCCTTCGGAACAGACGAGGGAAGGCCAGTGGAGGTGAGTCCTGACAACGGCCGCTGGCGCACGATGTTCACAAGCGACCTCGGCTTCTTCGCCTCTGACGCCGTCAAGATTGGCCTCTTCTCCACCGGTTCTCCACCATCGTCCTCTGGCTTGCATCTGACCGCGTCGTGTCGCAGAGCAAACGGCGATCAAGTGGGGCAACGAAGACGACAAGGCGTTCGCCGCGCTGGGCAGGAGTGGCCTGGCGGTGCGGAGGTACGAGATGGAGGGGTTCTTCCACGTGTGGCACCCCACAGCCCCCTGGAAGAGCAGCCCCGACGGCATGACGCCCCACGACGCCGACACCGAGCCCCAGGAGACGGCGCAGGCGGCCGTGCCACCGCCGCAGCAGATCCACAGGACGACGGGTGAGACGGGGCCCGGGCAGGAGTGCGGTGATGGCGAGGAGGGCGGCGAAGGGCAGCCGTGGGTCAGCTTCGTGGTCCCTCTGTTCAACAGGTCCCGCGACCTCGAGGGCCTCCTCCTCGACGTCGACGCGCTGTGGCGCACAGGCGGGGACAGGCGCATGGGGGTGGTGGTGGCCGACCAGTCCTCCACCGACACCGACGTCGCTGCCCTGGTGGCCAAAGTCTCGCGGGGCATCTGTGTGCCGGTGACGGTGGTGCGGGCCCCCGCACCCCGCGGCAGGACGTTCTCGCGGGCCGGGGCGCTGCGAGCGGGGCTGGAGAGCGTTGCGGCGAGCCACCCCGACGGGATAGTGTTCTGTCTCAACGTGGACATGCGGCTG
>CACRSC010000032.1:101286-114943 GCA_902651635.1 Mastigamoeba balamuthi
GGCAGCTCCAGGGAGGCTGGGGGCGCGGCGGAAGCGGAGCGGCAGCAGGCGGACTATGAGCTGCGCACGACAGCGTCGGAAATACACAGAGGGCAGCCATTCCAGGTCTCCCGCGCTGCCCCCCAGCCCCACGGCACCCGCTAGCACCCCCGCTGCTCGCGGCTGAGGGGCGTGGCCGTGCACAGGTCCGGCAGTGGGCGGGGATGAGGCGCTCGGGAATACTGAGAGGTTTTCTGGGCGGCTCTTGCGGATTACTGTGGGTGGGGCGCAGGTGTGGCTCGTGGCCCGCGCCCAGTGGATGCTGCGCACAGGCGTCACCCCCGCTGACATACGCAACGCCGGGAGGACTGCTGCCGTGCACAGCGCCGACCGCCAGGACGCCGCTGGTGTGCGCCCTGCGTGGTTTCCTCTTTGTTTTCGTTGTGTGCGATTGGGGGGCGGTGCACATCTGTTTGGTGGGGGCAGCTCAGCCATTGGGCCGGACAGGACGACTCACCAGCGCGCTCGTGGGGCCTCTGGGGGGGCGAGCAGCCATAGGGCCGTGCGGCAAGTGCGGGGGCAAGGGGAGGAACAGGAGGCAGCCGGTGGTGATCAGCGGGGAGATGGGGGAAGAGAGCGCCGAGAGCCCCAGCGACCGCCTCTTTGTCTTCTACCGCTGCCTCTCGTGCGCCCCCTTCACGCCGCGCGCGCGCACACAGAGCACACAGGGCACTCTCGGCTGTGTGCGCCAGCCACTCAACCTGGATCAGGGCTCGTTCCTTGCCCCTTCATTTCTCGCAAGATTCCCGAGCTGCCATCCTCTTCGGCACACACACGGGGCTCAAAACGATCCTGCGCCCGCGGCGGCGAGAACCGGCGGCCCTCCCTCCCTGAAGTGCGCCTCGCGTGCACCCCTTCCCGGAGTGCTTTTCCTTCTGTGCACGGTGCAATTGTCCTGCCGCTGGCGTCGCTCTGAACTGATCGGCTGATCCGCGCTGCGTTGCTGACGAGCTGTGCCGCGCAGGTTCTGCAGCTCGTCACGGCTGCACCTGGGAGGAAACGTCGTGCTGGTGCTCAGTGTGCGCCACGCTGGCACCCTGGTGGCCCGCGTGGTCAGCCAGCCCCTCGCCCTCTGCTCCAAGTCCTCCTACAGGCCCCGCCCTCCGCAGCAGCGATCCCTCACGTGGGTCGACGTCAGCCCTGGGCCACCGCTGCAGCGCCATGGCACAGCACCGGCGCACAGCAGAGGCACCCTCGAGGGCGACAGTGAGTGAGCGGCTGAGCGGACATGAAGGCACCTCTGACTCGCTCGCGGTCAGGCGTTAGCGCGAACAGAGAGACCACCGCGCTGGCATGCGCGCCGCTTCATTGCGCCTGAAGCACAGGGAGAGTGTGCGCCCGTCCGGGGACTCCTCAGGCCCACTTCCTGCGTGTCCGCGCGTCCCAGTGATTGTGTGGTCGGGGGGGGGCATTCCACTCTGGTCGAACGAAATGATTGGGGATGCGCAGTCCTTGAGAACAACAGCTCTGTGCTCTTCTTTCTTGGATGGGAGGCGTGGCACGAGCTTGCCCTCGGAGAATGCGCACGGGCGACTTAAGTAAACCGGCCGGCCATAATTGCGACATGCGATGCTTGACTGCCAGATTTGGTAGCGGGCTGAAACCACCGGCTCGCCCAGGAATGACGAAGTCCTGTTGGCGGCTCTGGTATCGCTGGCTCTCCTGTGCGTGTGCCCTCGAGGGTCGCGCGTACGCGCCTGGAGAAACTTCCGCGCCCTTCCGCATCCCCCGATACTGCAGTCATTTTCGCCCGCGTGACGTTTTTGAGCAAAGCTGCTCGCCGCCCACGGGACCACCAGAGGGGCCGCCATGTCAACAGCACACATAATACTCGGCGACATGGAGGGCGCTGAAGTCAGCAGCAGTGCGACCGGCAGGAACGAGCTGCAGCACAACAGCAGCGCCGGGGCAGCCGCAGGGCAGAACGAGGGGGACTGCGTTCTGCACACGTCCGTGACGGAAATCCACAGGTTAAGGCCGTTCCAGGTGAGAGAGCAATGCAACACTCACAACTCTCAGACACTGCGCCGTGCCCGTTCGCTGGCCTAGCAGACTGGCATGGGCGTGCGGTGCTCTTCGACATCTCTTCTGCGGGATTCCTTAGCGGGCATTCATTTTCTATGACCACTTGCGCAGGTATCGCTGGTGGCCCGCGCGCAGTGGATGCAACGCACAGGCGTCACTCCCGCCGACATACGCAACGCTGGGAGGTCCGTAACAGTGCACATGGCAGACCGCCAGGACAGCGCAGGTCCGTTGTGGGTCGTGGCGGGCAGGTGTTCGTGTTTGTCGGGCGCTCTGAGACATCTGGCGTTCTTCAGCCATAGGGCCGTGCACAAGGTGCGGGGGCAGGGGGAGGAACAGGAGGCAGCCGGTGGTGATCAGCGGGGAGATGGGGGAGGAGATCGCCGAGAGCCCCAGCGACCGCCTCTTTGTCTTCTACCGCTGCCTCTCGTGCGACCTTCTTCATTTCAGATCTGTGTTGAGGTCTTATGTGATGTGTGTTCCACGTGGCGTATACGCTACTGCTGTTCGCGTGTGTGTGCTCGTGTGTGATACGCAGATTCTGCAGCTCGTCGCGGCTGCACCTGGGAGGGCACGTCGTGATGGTGCTCTGCGTGCGCCACGCTGGTGCCCTGGTGGCCCGCGTGGTCAGCCAGCCCCTCGCCCTCTGCTCCAAGTCCTCCTACAAGCCTCGCCCTCCGCGCGGCCTCAGGTGGGTGGATCTTGGGGCCGGCCTCCAGAAGCACAATTTGTGAACAGGAAGCGCTTGATTCACCCCGACATGGACACTCAGTGAGAGCGACCCAGCCACAGCTGCTTCCCTTCAACACCACAGATCAAGCAACACCAGTTGCCAATCCTCAATCATCGATACCCGTGCCACAGAATAGGGGCTGAATTGTCCTGAGGAAAAGAAAAGGAAGAATTCGCATTGCAGAGGAAAGCAAGAGCAACATGGGTTTCCTTCCGCCATTCATTCCACCATGAAGCCAGGGAATCCGCTGGCTCCGCCACTTCAGTTCTTGAATGCCGGGCCTCTGGGCATTCATGCACCTGGGCTTAGGCTGGTGGTTCACAGCAGGAACGAGTCGCCTGGTGGCCGATGGGGCAGCGCCGGGCCTCTTTACGTGGGCGGGCTGCGGGCGGGCAAACGCTACGCCCAAGGCAAATGCCGCCTGCATAGCCAATCTTCTGACGACGTTCGAGTCGTACACTACCCAATCGGGCCGATGGCCACACATGCCCGGCAAATCGAATTGCCTCTCACGACAGCGACCCTCCGCGAGCGCCCCTATGTCCCGCCCTCTCTTCTGTACAGGCTCAGAGTGCTTTGGAGCCAACGGGCCACGACGGGCTCGCTGCCCCCCGTATATCGCACTGTGACTTCAAACTTCGACACCTTGGGCACGAAAAGCGAAAATAGTTTCGGCAGAATAATAACGGCGGCGCCGAGAGGGGCGAGTGAGGGCCCTCATGTACAGGCCTGCTGCCGAGGGCTGTGGCGACAGCGCTGGGCAGCAGCAGCAGCAGCAGCAGAGCAGCAGAGCAGCGCCGAGGGCGGGGCAGAAGCGGAGCGGCCGCAGGCGGACTGTGAGCTGCGCACGACAGCGTCGGAAATACGCAGGGCGCAGCCGTTCCAGGTCTCCCGCGCAGCTCCCCCGGGCCCGCACGGCACGGGCCCGCTCCCCCGAAGGGGTCCGTGGCCCTGCGCGGCCCAGCATGTGCGCGGCCCGTGCGGGGACTGAACTCTTCGGCTGCGGGTGAATTTGCTGTGAATTTCCTCTGTGGGGGCGCAGGTGTGGCTCGTGGCCCGCGCCCAGTGGATGCAGCGCACGGGCGTCACCCCCGACGACGTGCGCAGCGCAGGGAGGACCGCCACCGTGCACAGCGCCGACCGCCCGGACGCCGCTGG
The DNA here is from genome assembly GCA_902651635.1 of Mastigamoeba balamuthi. Lineage (NCBI taxonomy): Eukaryota > Evosea > Mastigamoebida > Mastigamoebidae > Mastigamoeba > Mastigamoeba balamuthi. The sequence goes on from CACRSC010000032.1 coordinate 105,242, forward strand.
TGCGCGCACCCGCGTGGTTTTCTCTCTGGTATTGTTTTGGGTGCTAATCGATCTCTCAAGAGCGGCCGTGGCAGTCGCAACTCACGCGCAGCGCTCCACCGCCGCGGCTGCACCTGGGGGAGGGCAGCCATAGGGCCGTGCGGCAAGTGCGGGGGCAGGGGGAGGAACAGGAGGCAGCCGGTGGTGATCAGCGGGGAGATGGGCGAGGAGAGCGCCGAGAGCCCCAGCGACCGCCTCTTTGTCTTCTATCGCTGCCTCTCGTGCGCCCCCTCCGCCCGCGCGCACACGCTCCCCCCCCCTCCTCTCCGCGAGCACTGCTGCCACCGTGCCATAGGATGCTGCACAGACCCTTTGGGGTTGCTCGTCTCGTAAAGGGGTAACGCCCGCGCGAACAGCGTCTGAACACGCCAGCACCCTCTGCCAGACGTTGCCTCGCTTCGCCGGGGCCGAGGTCTGATGCGATGGCGCGCATTCTGTGTGCACGCGCTGTGCTGCTTAGGTTCTGCAGCTCGTCGCGGCTGCACCTGGGAGGGCACGTCGTGCTGGTGCTCTGCGTGCGCCACGCTGGCGCCCTGGTGGCCCGCGTGGTCAGCCAGCCCCTCGCCCTCTGCTCCAAGTCCTCCTACAAGCCCCGCCCACCACGGGGACTCAAGTGGGTCGACGTCAGCTCCGGGCCACCGGCGCATCGCCGCCACCGAGCAGCACCTGGAGCTGCAGAGGACCGCGACGATGCTGCCGGGGATGGTGGCAGCGCCGAGGAAACGGACACCCTGTGAAGAATACCGAACGTTGTGTGTGTGTGCCGAGTGCTGTTAGTGGCAGAGAAGTGCGCAGTTCAGTGGAACTCACTTTGCGGACAACGAAGGGCAAGCGAAGGTGCTCTCTTGTGCATCTGCACTGGTTGGTGCAGCATGCTGCTCCTCTTTCGTGCTTAGAGCTGCCCATCTGCAAGTCCTGATTGCATTGGTATGTATAGCATGTATAAGTTAAGGAGATACGTGTTGGAATGCACAGCCTGAGCAGTTTGCACAATGGCAGGAACCATGTCCATCATCTGGTGCCACTTCTTCTTGTACTTACTCATGCACTGCACGAGGATTTGGCCCCTTGGGCCTCAGTTGACAGGGGTGGGAAGGAGGTTAGTGTTTGTATGGCAGAGATGTGGCAGTAGGGGTGGGCAAGCACGTGAGTGGTAAAGTGGCAGTCTGTGTTGCAGTGTGGAGCATAGACCATTAATCTCTTTTGGAAGGTGGAGCCTGGCTCTGCCACGGGACTGAGCTGGGCGAGCTCGTGGCTGACACTGCAGCCCTCTGGGCTGCCAGCAACGAGTGCCACACAGGCCTTCTCCACCTGGGCACCTGTGATGGCAAGAGGGCACTGCTGCCCCAGGGCCTTGTAGTGGCTGCTGGTGCAGAGGGCCTCCCCGTGATGGCAATGGCACCCCAAGATGAGTGTCACCTGTGTGGTACCCATGCCTGAGCTGGAGGCCCTTGCCCTGGGCCTCAGCAGTGGCACCTTTCAGCTCTGGTCCTGGGCCACGTGGCACCCCATCTATGGCTGCCCCTTGAGGGCACCACCACCTGCCCCGTCACTGCCCACTGCTGAAACGTCCTTGAGGGCCCTGCAGCAGGCACTGCAAGCATGCACAGCCCTGCCACCTCATCTGGTGCATCTCAGGCTGCAGCAATAGCAGTGTTCCTGTCATTGCCTGGTCGAGCTGCTGCTCTGTGCCCCGGGTGCAGCTGTCTGCACCCTTGAAGATGTCTGCATGCTCTTGGACTGCTCGCCCTGCACCTTTCCCTGCCACCTGCTCTCGTGCTCATGCCTCTGTATGCCTGTGCGAGTGCTCTCGCCTCTTGCATACTGCTATGTAGTCTTTATGGATGAGGGCCAGCAGATGCTCCATGGGCCCCTCCACGGGGCCTTCCTTACAGTCACTGACCTCTCACGTGCTCTGCAGCCCCAGTGGGTCCTCCTGCACACTCTTGCCCAATGCCGCCCATGTTAAGGCCATCTGGGTTGATGAGGCCCATGTTGCCAATGACTACACAGCCAATGCTGACAAGCACCCTACCACCTTCCCCTTGCTCACGTGCACATCCTCTGCCCTTTGAAAGGAGGACGTTGTGAGATTGTAGACAGCACTGCTTTCAGCCCGAAATAATGAGTTCCATTCAATTTCCCGGGTGGTTTTCCCAAGACAACCCACCACGTCATCCAACATTGCATAAGAGCATTTCCCCTGAGATTCTACAGGGGTGCTAGATCCGTCTGGTTTCGACCATCGAGATTAAGCTGTAAAGGTAGACATTTTCTCACAAACAAGCATTACACCCTCAAGTTCCATCTGACATCTACCAACCACGAATTGTTATTGTGGTGGTTCGTCCTCCCGTATTTCTGCTTTTCCACTTATCATACATGAATAACAACTGTGTCGGGTCGTCTGGCCCCTCAATGGTTGAGGACTCGTGAGTCGATCTCTGTGTGGTCGGTGATCTTCTCCAGGATGAGTTGCACAGCAGTGTAGTACTCCACCATCTCCGGGTTGCTCAGGGCCTCCTGCAGTCTCCACACCAGCTCTGTCGTGCTTTTCCTCTGCTTCGAGTGCAGGAGCTCCTGGATGGCCTCCATGGTCTCTGCGGCGATGAGGTGGCTGGGCTTGGCCTCGGTGGTCCGGGCTGCGAGGTGGAAGACGCTGGTGACGGTGCTCTCGTGGCCCCGCAGCTTGAGCTCGTCGAGCCACACGCAGACGTACTGGGCCCCGACGGCGCGGGCCACGTCGCCCGAGACGAGCGGGGAGAGGCCGTAGACCTTGCCGAGCTGCTCGATGCGGGCCGAGGTGTTGGCGGGGGTGCCGCAGACGGTGTAGTTGACGTGGTCCTCGCACCCGATGTTGCCCACCAGCAGCTCCCCCGTGTGGATGCCCACCCGCACCCGCAGCCCGGGCAGCCCGTCCCCCTCGAACCTCCTGTTCAGCGCCCCCAGCGCCCCCTCGAACTCCAGCGCCGCCGCGCACGCCTTGGCGTCGGGGTTCTCTGTGTCCAGCGGCGCGTTCCACAGCGCCATGATGCACTGCGCCGGCAAAGGGCACCGAGCAGGGCTCAGTCGGGTGTCGCCTGGCCAGAGGGGAGAAGGCTTGGGGGAGGGTGTGGGGCACACATCACCGACATACTTGTCGACGACGCCGTTGTTCTTGACGATGACCTTTGTGTAGGCCCCCAGCCACTCGGAGAGCATCTGGACGACCACCTTGCCCCGGATGCGCTCCGAGAGCGTCGTGAACCCCTTGATGTCGCAGAACATGATCGTCACGCGCTTCATGGCCACCGAGACCAGGCCGCTGTCCCTCTCGGCGCCCGCCTTGGCTCTCGCATTGCTCGAGCCCGCGGACATGATCTTGCTGACGACGGGCATGGGGACGTAGCGCGTCATGGCCTCAATACCGAGGCTGAGCTTGATGAAACTGTCGTTGAGCCTCTGGAACTCGGAGAAGACCGAGATGTCCTTGCGCTTGTTGTCGAACGAGAGCAGCGCGGCCGAGTTCATCTCCTTGCTCAGCCTCCGCAGCGGCCGCGTGAACAGCACGTTGAGCCCCGCCAGCGTCGCCAGCGCCACCCCAACCACGAGGACGGCTACGACGATGGGCACCCAGTCGACCGACGCCCTCTGCTGCGGCGCGACGACGGCGACGACCCACGACAGGCACTCGCGCCTGACGAGCGTGAACGACACGAGCTCCCGCTCGCCGTCGACGTCGACGCCGGCCGCCGCCGTCGGCCTGGCGTAGTCGCCGTCGAGCGCCAGCGACAGCGCGTGCCACGTGCCGTACCTGCGCTCGACCAGCGCGTTGACGGCGGCGACCCTGCGCTCGTCCGCGGAGCCCCTGGTCGTCTCGTTGACGCGGACGGCGACGGTCGTGTCGCCGACGGTCGTGTACGCGGGGACGGCGGCCGACGTGGAGCCCATCAGCGTCGCCGTCGCCGAGTCGACGACCACCGCGACGCCGTTGGTGACGGCGATGCCCGAGAGGACCCGCTCCACGTCCTCGACGACGAGGTCGACGATGGCGTAGCCCCACAGCGCGCCGCCTGCGCTGCGGGCCTCGACGGCGAACGACGACCACACGGAGCGGCTCCACGAGTAGATGGGCAGCCAGCACCGGCCCGCGCCCGACGGCAGCCACCCCTGGACGTCCGCGAGGTACTGGGGGCCGAAGTTGGCTTCGACCGACACGCGGGCCGCGGGCTCGAGCGTCGAGCTGTTGATGCGCCACTGCTCCAGCGACCCGTCGTCCTGCGTCCACCACCAGAGGTTCTCGCCGCTGGCGAACTCGGCGAGGCCCACGAGGCGGCCCGGGCGCCCGGAGCCCTGCGCGGTGAGCAGCTGCACGCTGCTGGTGCTCCTGTACGTCGTCAGGATGCTGTGCCACCGCACGCGCAGCTCGCCGAGGCCCCGGGCCGTCTCGTCGAGCGCCAGCGAGCCGCTGGAGAGGTCGTTGGCGGTCAGCTTGGCGACCTTCTCGGCGCTGTCGAGGGTGCGGTGCACGATGCCCCCGAGGCGCGTGGCCGTGGGCGGCAGGCGCTCCTCGGTCGACTTGCTGCTGAGGCTCTGCGAGTGCGCGTTGAAGAGCACGACCACGACGACCATCGGGACCCACACGGCCGCGCACACGGTGACCGCCAGGATCGCTCTGAACGAGACGCCCATGTGGTAGCTTCTGCAGCAAACGAGGAAACTAACCAGTCGGGAGCACCAGATTATGTGAGTAATGCCGGTATTCGTGGCAAATATAGAACTGATCTGCTGCCCAACGCGGGAAAGTTGGCGCATAAGGGATTATCCACTGTATCCATCATTCGGGGTCTGATAAGTTCTGAGGCTCGCTGAGGTTTCGCGGGGCCGACTCTGCACCTCTTTTATTACTTGCCAATTGTTTGGAGTGCACACCCAAAGCAGCCCCAGAGGCCCTCCGTGTTGTCCCCGCCTCTCTGCCGTTCGACCCGTTGGCTGTAGGCATAATCGCCGCCTGTTGCCGCACGTGTGACGCCGCCTCCTGCAGTGCGAATGATCTCCGCTGGTGAGAGTGCGGCACATCATTATTCTTTCCCGTCCTCTGCTCAGGAAGGTGCAGAGGACCCGCGCTGCCCCTCGAGATGCGTTCCCTCCTTGCAGAGGCTGGTGCCATGGCCTGCTCCTCCGGTTCGCCCGGGCCGCGGCAGTTCCGCCCCGATCGATACTTGAATCCACCAAAGTCGCCAACTCGGGACATTCGAGACGAACAAGGACGCCATTCGCTAAGCCATTCCGAATGTGGTACAGATTTTAACCACACCGCCCGCCCGAGAGAAGACCAGAAGGTCAACATCTGCCTCTCCGCCGAAACGGCAGAAAGGACCCCATTTCAGGCAGCGCTGCTCGCACGAGTTTCGGCCTCTACGAAGCGTTCTCTCCGGATGGCGCTGTCCCTCGGGCGCTGTTGGTGGCCAAGGTCTGCACCACCGTGTGGGTCCTGCTCACCGTCGTGGTCGCCGCCTTCAAGGCGCACACCCTGAGCCTCTCGCGGAGACCGAGCTGCTGCTTCCACCCACGGCCTCCTATGCCTGGCCATTGTCGACCGCAGCCTCGGCCGCGCCGACAAGGTCGGCATTCGACGAGCCGGTCCGCGGCCTCCGCGATCTGCACGTGCGCTGGGACAGCGCTCTCGTGGCGCACGCGAGCACCTGCAGCATCCAGTTCATCACCACCCAGGCCGCCTGCTCGGCCTCCTCGTGGCCCGTGGGGCCCCTGAGGTGTATCGGTGGACGGAATGCAACGGGACGCTCGAGCTCATCTACCGCTCCCCTCCAGCGCTCCCTGCGCCCGCGAACAGCGGCACCATGCGGGCCTCGACGATGCGGTCCACTGGTGGCACCGCGCACACAACAAGCAGTCCCCGTGCTTCGCATCTCCCCCCGTTTCTGTTCGCCTCCACTGCGTTGCTGCTCGGCATCTCCTCTGCTCTCTCTTCTTGTCTCATTTGTTCTTGGGGTCTACTGGTCTCTGCTGCCCCGATTCGCACTGGTGTTGTTTCCTTTTGGCCTTCCACGTCACACGTGCCCAACTCGGAGAATGGGAACTTGAGGCAGGTCTTATGGCACTGCATACTAAGGTAGAGAGAAAGCTGAGGTTGGTCTGGTTAGTGTGGCTGTTGAAGCACAGATGGGGGGTCGGAGCCATGAGGTTGTTATTGAACAGCAGAATGTACACAGGTGGCCAAAGCCCAAACATTGCAGATACGTTCTGGCAGCTCTTCCCAAAGAAGGCCCTTACATACATCAGAGGCTGAGTGAAAGGGGCCACAGGGCCCTAAGATCAAGATCCCTGAGACTCGTGTGCAGGACATCATCTGGATTATCGTTCATGCCATTGGCAAGGAAGAGAGCTGTGCAGGGTCATTTGCAGAGTATCTGCACTTGCACCATGAGCGCTCAGGCCTTGGCTCCAATCCAGTCCATGAGGAGGTGTGGAAGCAGTTCGTCACCAAGCTCTCGAATATGAACCTGTTCCACCTTGCAGAGCTCGTCTCAGCTGGTTTGTGCACTTCTGGAACCTGAATGGCATTCTGTGGCTATGCTTGGATGAGAGTATTGTTGGATTCAGTGGCATTCTCATTGGGAAGGTCCTTATGCCCTGCAAACCCACACCTGAAGGTGTCCTCATCTACGTTGTCTGTGCCCTCAGCCTCACAGGTAAACCCATACCCTGTTCATCATCCCAGTGTTAGGCATCAGGGAAGAGTGTCTCTTTCCTCATGACATCCTGGAACTCGTTTACAACATGATCAAGAACTACCAGATCAGCAAGCTGATTCCAAACCCCATCTGTCTTGTCATTGATGCTGCATTTGGGACTGTGAAGGCTCTGCAGCACCACTACCCTGATATACTCTTTGTTGCCTCAGCACCAGAGAGTGAGTACAAGGAGCTGACAGGGCACGGACTTGCTCTCAATGAGAGTTGCATTATTCAATGAGGTGCTGTCTTACAGGCAGCATTCAAGGACGTTTCAATGGTCTTCAACCTGAGTACATTCTTCACTTCAGCAGAGATGATTCCTGTTCCTCCCTGTCAAGTCCCGATTTTCTCCCAGGACACAATCAACAAGCTCATGAAGATCAGTGAGAACGATCTGCACAAGCTGGCTCAACAGTGTGGTCTTGCTCATGGTGGAGTCAAGAAATTTGTGGCATGGAATGCTCACTGTGATCCCAGTGGTCTGGAGCCTCCAAAGGGAGTTTGAGAAAAGTAGCATTCCATTTAGATCACTGCAGAGGCATCATTCTCGTCCTTATGGACAGTTACTGCATACTGTGCACAGTGCTGGCACCTTGCAAGCTCCTTCACATTATCATATGGAGGTCCTGAGCAGCCCAGCTGAGTTGTGCATTGTATAGGTAGAGTGCTTATTTGTAGAGTGTATGAGACAGCACCAATCACAGCCTGCTAGTGCTCAGCACACTCAGTGTCATACAGTGGTAAGGGCTCATTTGTAGGTTTCATATTCATCCCGAAATTCTCGGGAATGTGGATGTTGAGCTGCTTCTTGACCATGCCATCAATTCCTTCTTGAACAGCTTGTGCACGAGCATTCCAAGCTCGTTCTCTGCTGCAGCAGTGGCCTTGGACAACTGCTTTGTTGCCTGGTTGCCATAGAGCAGGAAGAAGTAGATTTTGTGAGCTGTTGGGTGCTTAGGAAGGTGTGGAGTCAGTCTGAATACTTCTTTTCCTGTCTGCCTACCCAAGTGCCTCCTGCATCTCGTCCTTAATCTCCTTGACAAATTGTGAGCCATGCAGCTCGTTCTCATTAAAAAGAAGCCTTCTGTGATTTCCTTGTTATCCTGTTCTTTGAGTCTGATTCCACAGCACAGAGGGCAGCTATATCAATCAAACACTGCCAGACAAACCCACCACTGTACATCAGCTTGACAAACCCTGACTTGCAAATATAGGATTCTTCACATCCAGGGAATAGTTAAGATAAGCCTTTGCAAATGTCCCATAAGTTAATAAGAAGGTTCCATTGGATTATCTGGTCATGCTCAGAGAGCCAACACATGAGAGGCATGACAAGGCATGGGATCTGATGCAGGTAAAGCATTCAGGTGCATGCTCATAACCTTTCTCGATCTCATATAGAGAGAAGAGGCAATGGTTCAAATAACACCTCCAGTTGGCATGAGAGTGGAGGCAGGCACAGAGAGATATCAAGGCAGCACTTCAGCCAGGAGAGTTGCTCATTATCATGGACTACACGACCTTTCACTTAAGGGGCTTCAGGATCTGAACCCATTTTGACCTCTGATCCCAGGCCTTACACAACTGGAAATTAACGAAAACAGGATTGGAGACCCTGTGGGCCGAGATCAAGTGAGCTGCTCTCAGAATTTGGCTCAGGGCCTTAAGTCTCATGTCAAGGAGAACTATCACTTCGAGTTTTGGACAAAACCAAATGTGGTGTTCTGTGCAGTTCAGAGTATAAGAAAACTGTACCTGCTCCAGCTGCGAGATATTTTTGGCCCAGACATGCACTATTTTTGCAATCAGCATGAGTGTCTTGTGTGAGCTCGCCTCTCTGGTGGCAGATGCTGCCACGCGTATTAAGGGGCAACAGGAGGCTGCATCACGTGCTGCAAGTGCTGATGCTGCCCCTGCACCACCATCTTCAACTGCCATCCCGTTCGTTTTGTATCCTGCCCCTCATATCTCTGACCAGTCACAAAATGGTTGCATGTGCGCACTGGCCACCAGACTCGAGGCTCGCTACAGTGACCTTGAGCAGGAGGGGTGGAGGCCTGTCAAGGCCAGCAACGTCGTCTCTGCTCTTGCTGATCGGCCTGACTTCGCCACTCCCTTCCCCCCTCGTACCTGCTGCACCAATTTTGTAAGATCACTGACTCTGTGTCCTATGGCAGGCAGCCATAGGCAAACACGGGCAGACCACTTCTGGAAGCTGTTCCCAAGCACTGCCCTCGACCAGCTTGCCAAGGTGTCACTCTCTAACTCTTTCAACTCCACATGCAAGTGCTGAATACAAACAGAGAATCAATGGGAACCTGGAGCGAAACCGGGGTGAGAGAGGATCCCCAAAGACTCCCACGTGCCGTGCTGAGCTCCGTGCTCTTGGTAAGAGGCGTTTTCACTCTTATTGACACACGAAACAGTGATCATGGTCCTACAGATCATCATTCTCGGGACTGGTCTGGGTCTGCGTGAGTATCTTCACAAAGGGTCCTGTGAGCATGTGGGACTCTGGGAATCGAATGGAACATCGGAGTTCATCACAGACCGTCATTGGAATACTCTCTGGAGTTTGATGAGAGGAGTCGAGTTCACTGAAGTGCCCCCAACATGGCCAGAGGGAGAGCTGTATCATACATCTCTGGCTCAGCTGTTTGGTGACTCCTTTGAGGTATGTAGCAGTCACAACAATGTCCTCTCAATTCCTTAGCAACATTGGAATCTATCGAGTTTGCGGTCTGTTGCTGTTGACGAGAGTGGTCCAGCATGGGAGGGAGACAAAATGCAAGTGTGGTGGACCCGTTATATCGAAAGGAAACCTCATGAATGGATGACTCTCGTGTACCTCATTGCAGGCTTCTCTGCACGGTCACACCTTCCAATTCCGATTCGGATTATTCCTGATTTTCAGCCACGAATGCGG
>CACRSC010000032.1:116695-183595 GCA_902651635.1 Mastigamoeba balamuthi
CGACGGCGAACGACGACCACACGGAGCGGCTCCACGAGTAGATGGGCAGCCAGCACCGGCCCGCGCCCGACGGCAGCCACCCCTGGACGTCCGCGAGGTACTGGGGGCCGAAGTTGGCTTCGACCGACACGCGGGCCGCGGGCTCGAGCGTCGAGCTGTTGATGCGCCACTGCTCCAGCGACCCGTCGTCCCGCGTCCACCACCACAGGTTCTCGCCGCTGGCGAACTCGGCGAGGCCCACGAGGCGGCCCGGGCGCCCGGAGCCCTGCGCGGTGAGCAGCTGCACGCTGCTGGTGCTCCTGTACGTCGTCAGGATGCTGTGCCACCGCACGCGCAGCTCGCCGAGGCCCCGGGCCGTCTCGTCGAGCGCCAGCGAGCCGCTGGAGAGGTCGTTGGCGGTCAGCTTGGCGACCTTCTCGGCGCTGTCGAGGGTGCGGTGCACGATGCCCCCGAGGCGCGTGGCCGTGGGCGGCAGGCGCTCCTCGGTCGACTTGCTGCTGAGGCTCTGCGAGTGCGCGTTGAAGAGCACGACCACGACGACCATCGGGACCCACACGGCCGCGCACACGGTGACCGCCAGGATCGCTCTGAACGAGACGCCCATGTGGTAGCTTCTGCAGCAAACGAGGAAACTAACCAGTCGGGAGCACCAGATTATGTGAGTAATGCCGGTATTCGTGGCAAATATAGAACTGATCTGCTGCCCAACGCGGGAAAGTTGGCGCATAAGGGATTATCCACTGTATCCATCATTCGGGGTCTGATAAGTTCTGAGGCTCGCTGAGGTTTCGCGGGGCCGACTCTGCACCTCTTTTATTACTTGCCAATTGTTTGGAGTGCACACCCAAAGCAGCCCCAGAGGCCCTCCGTGTTGTCCCCGCCTCTCTGCCGTTCGACCCGTTGGCTGTAGGCATAATCGCCGCCTGTTGCCGCACGTGTGACGCCGCCTCCTGCAGTGCGAATGATCTCCGCTGGTGAGAGTGCGGCACATCATTATTCTTTCCCGTCCTCTGCTCAGGAAGGTGCAGAGGACCCGCGCTGCCCCTCGAGATGCGTTCCCTCCTTGCAGAGGCTGGTGCCATGGCCTGCTCCTCCGGTTCGCCCGGGCCGCGGCAGTTCCGCCCCGATCGATACTTGAATCCACCAAAGTCGCCAACCCGGACATTCGAGACGAACAAGGACGCCATTCGCTAAGCCATTCCGAATGTGGTACAGAATTTAACCACACCGCCCGCCCGAGAGAAGACCAGAAGGTCAACATCTGCCTCTCCGCTGAAACGGCAGAAAGGACCCCATTTCAGGCAGCGCTGCTCGCACGAGTTTCGGCCTCTACGAAGCGTTCTCTCCGGATGGCGCTGTCCCTCGGGCGCTGTTGGTGGCCAAGGTCTGCACCACCGTGTGGGTCCTGCTCACCGTCGTGGTCGCCGCCTTCAAGGCGCACACCCTGAGCCTCTCGCGGAGACCGAGCTGCTGCCACCCACAGCCTCCTATGCCTGGCCATTGTCGACCGCAGCCTCGGCCGCGCCGACAAGGTCGGCATTCGACGAGCCGGTCCGCTCCACCGGCGGCACCGCGCACACAACAAGCGGTCCCCGTGCTTCGCATCTCCCCCCGTTTCTGTTCGCCTCCACTGCGAAAGCTCAGGTTGGTCTGGTTAGTGTGGCTGTTGAAGCACAGATGGGGGGTCGGAGCCATGAGGGCATCAATGTTCCAGTCCAACCTCAGTTCTTCTTAATGCAGGTGGGGCTGATGAAGAAGCACTCACGGAGCGTGATGCTGTAGAGCCAGAGTGGGTCAGGGCAATCTTGTGCAGATTGCCAGCTGTTTCATGCATCCCATAAGTGTGATTAGAAAGGGGATGAAATGCATTGGAAAACGAACCTGAGATGGGTGATGTGAACAAGCTGTTTGATTCACGTCTTGTGATGGACAGCTGTGGTTATCTCGTTGATAGCCTTGCCGAATTTCATAATGAGAAGACAGTATCGCAGCAGAGCAATGAAAAAGGGCAATGAAAAGAGGGGAAACACACAGGAGAGAAGTGAAAATGGTAACATGAATGGGTATCACACAAAGCCTCCTCCAGAAGGAGGAAGCGGTGGCCATAGCACTCACAGCTCATGAATTATCAATCAGGCAGAATTATGCAGGTTTAGCAGAAAATGCCACGAAATCTGCAAGAACTAAAGCAAAGGTGGGATTCTGGGTCAAATATCTGCTGTATGGAGGTAGATTTTTGGCTTAATAGAGGTTATTTTGCATTCACTCCACGCTAACCACCACCCAATATTGAAGGCAGACGTGCTCACCCTGATGGTGAACCATGCAGTAAAGGTCAAGGACATGCAGGCATTCCACCAACAGCAAGCAGTGGTGGCAGCAGAGGCCGTGAAGCTGCCCATGCCATCTTTGATCACCATTTTCTGATTGGCTGAGGAGCAGGACTGGAAAAACCCTCTCTTGTACATAGATGGCCAAAGCCCAAACATTGCAGATACGTTCTGGCAGCTCTTCCCAAAGGAGGCCCTTAAATGCATCAGAGGCTGAGCGAAAGGGGCCGCAGGGCCCTAAGATCAAGATCCCTGAGACTCGTGTGCAGGACATCATCTGGATGATCGTTCATGCCATTGGCAAGGAAGAGAGCTGTACAGGATCATTTGCAGAGTATCTGGACTTGCACCATGAGCACTCAGGCCTTGGCTCCAATCAAGTCCACGAGGAGGTGTGGAAGCAGTTCGTCATTAAGCTCTCGAATATGAACCTGTTCCACCTTGCAGAGCTCGTCTCAGCTGGTTTGTGCACTTATGGAACCTGAATGGCATTCTGTGGCTATGCTTGGATGAGAGTATTGTTGGATTCAGGGGTGATCTCATTGGGAAGGTCCTTATGCCCTGCAAACCCACACCTGAAGGTGGCCTTATCTATGTTGTCTGTACTCTCAGCCTCACAGGTAAACCCATACCCCTGTTCATCATCCCAGTGTTGGGCATCAGGGAAGAGCGTCTCTTTCCTCATGACATCCTGGAACTCGTTTACAACATAATCAAGAACTATCAGATCAGCAAGCTGCTTTCAAACCCCATCTGCCTTGTCATTAATGCTGCATTTGGGATTTTCTCCCAGGACACAATCAACAAGCTCATGAAGATCAGTGAGAACGATCTGCACAAGCTGGCTCAACAGTGTGGTCTTGCTCATGGTGGAGTCAAGAAACTTGTAGCATGGATTGCTCACTGTGCATTATGTAGGCAGAGTGCTTATTTGTAGAGTGGTGTGAGATAGCACCAATCACAGCCTGCTGGTGCTCATTCAGTGTTGTACAGTGAGTGGTGAGGGCCCATTTGCAGGTTTTATATCCTTCCTGAAATTCTCGGGAATGTGGATGTTGAGCTGCTTCTTGACCATGCCATCATCCTTCTTGAACAGCTTGTGCACGAGCATTCCAAGCTCGTGTCCTGCTGCTGCAGTGGCCTTGGACAACTGCTTTGTTGCCTGGTTGCCATAGAGCAGGAAGAAGTAGATTTTGTGAGCTGCTGGGTGCTTAGGAAGGTGTGGAGTCAGCTGAGAATACTCTGATGACTCCTTTTCCTGTCTGCCCACCCAAGTGCCTCCTGCATCTCGTCCTTAATCTCCTTGACAAATCGTAAGCCATGCAGCTCGTTCTCATCAAAAAGAAGCCTTCTGTGATTTCCTTGCTGGCCTGCTCTTTGAGTCTGATTCCACAGCACAGAGGGCAGCTATATCGATCAAGCACTGTCAGACAAACCCACCACTGTACATCAGCTTGACAAACCCTGACTTGCAAATATAGGAGGGATTCTTCACATCCAGGGAATAGTTGAGATAAGCCTTTGCAAATGTCCCATAAGTTGATAAGAAGGTTCCATTGGATTATCGGGTCATGCTCAGAGAGCCAACACGTGAGAGGCATGACAAGGCATGGGATCTGATGCAGGTAAAGCATGCTGGTGCATGCTCATATACCTTTCTCGATCTCATATAGAGAGAAGAGGCAATGGTTCAAAAAACACCTCCAGTTGGCATGAGAGCAGAGGCAGGCACAGAGAGATATCAAGGCAGCACTTCAGCCAGGAGAGTGCTCATTATCATGTACTACACAACCTTTCACTCAAGGGGCTTCAGGATCTCAACTGTGCTATCTCAAGAAGGGTGTGTGAACCCATTTTGACCTCTGGTCCCAGGCCTTACACAACTGGAAATTAACGAAAACAGGATTGGAGACCCTGTGGGCCGAGATCAAGTGAGCTGCTCTCAGAATTTGGCTCAGGGCCTTAAGTCTCATGTCAAGGAGAACTATCACTTCGAGTTTTGGACAAAACCAAATGTGGTGTTCTGTGCAGTTCAGACCAGGTCAGGGGACAAAGCAGAGTATAAGAAAACTGTACTGTAAGTACACCCAGTATTAAAGCATGATGTTAAGAGTGTTTTATTCGCTGGGGCCCATCGAAACAACATCTGTTTTTGTCAGAAAAAAGGTCGTCCAACGACAGGCGATGGGGTTTCAAAATTGGAATTTCAGGTTTTGAAATTCCGGCTTCAGGAAGTTGTATGAGATAACCGCGACTATCCGTCAAGTTGATAACTTAGTCAGTTTGGTCTGTTGCAGTTCAATTCACCAAAGCAACTGAATAAGCCAAATTGAAGGCATTACGTTAGTTTGTCGTGTGCTTCACGGGGGAGTCTTGTGTGGCTGAGTACCGTACAGGAAAAAAGACGGTGTGTGGCCGGACTACTTTGAGCACGGTGGGGCCTTGCCCGTGAGCTGCTGCGACAGCCAGCGGGGCCACTCGGGCGCAGGCACGCCCTGCGTGAACGCGACCTCCATCAGCTCCGAGAGCGGCATGGTGGGCCTCTCGACCGCAGGCGACCGCGACTGCATCAGGTGCTGCTTGATGCTCACGCCCAGAGTCACAAAGTACCTCTGGCGCATGTCCGACAGATCCGCGCGCAGCGACGTGCAGTCCTCCTTTGCCTGCGCGAGCGCCTCGCGTGCGCATCGAGCGCTCGCTGCTACGTGGGCCGCGCGGGCCGACGCCAGCGACATGCCGCGCTCCGCTGCCTCGGTCAGCGTCAGCAGCACGCGGGACTTCTCCCCCGCCGCCGCCTTGGCTGCCTCGACCTCGGCGGCGTCCGCGGGGGTCATGCCCAGCGCCCCAGAGGACGAGTCAGGCGCGGGCGGCTGCTGGCAAGAGAACGGCGCGAGGTCGCTGGCAGCCGCGACGAGGTGGGCCGACGCAGCGTCGATCTTGCGCACGTACGAGCCGAGCCAGCGCCACAGCACCGTCACGTACGTGCCGCAGAGCGTGCGGACGTGCGAGAGCTCGGCTGAGGCGGCCTGGGCGGCGCGCTCAGAGGCCACCGCGCGGTCGCGCTCGTTGAGGAGGTCGCGCTCGGCGCGGGCGGCGTCCTCGCGGGCCTTGTCGATGCGCTGCTTGCAGGCAGCGATCTCGAGCTCGCACTGGCGGATGCGGGCCTCGCGGCGCCCCACGCGGCCCTCCAGCTCTTCGACTGCGCGCTGCGCTCGCGGTGTTGGTTTGTTTGTTTGTTTTCTGTCACCGCGTTGTTTTGTCCCGGAATCAAATGATTACATCTCTCGAAGATTCGCGGATCTATCTCGTCATTTTCAGGAATTGCCGCAAGCTGACAGGTACTTAGGGGGTAATGTTCGAGGAATGGGGAGTGCTAGCAGGATGGCTTTCCGGTGGTATAGGGGCCCTGTTGCCGGATGTTGGGTGTGTGGGTGAGAGTACCTTGGCATCGCGCTTGACCAGGTCGCGCTCGCTGTCCACGCGTGCCTGTGTCTCTGCCTGCGTGTGCACAAGCTGCTCGCGCAGGCCGCGCGCCAGCTCGAGCTGCGCCCGCAGCATCTCCTCCAGCTGCGACCTCTGCGTCTCCTTTGCCTGCAACTGCTTGTCCAACTCTCTGTGGGAGCCGTGTGCCCGGAGGTGTCACATCAGTTCCGCGTCAGAGTCACAGGGAAGGTGTCCGCCAGGAGGAGTGCTGAGCGTTCTTGACCCCCTCCCACCTCCCGACAAAAACAGAATAAAAGAAGCAGCACGCGGGGGTGTGGCCCCGCAGCGTTTGTTGTGCGTCGGTCGTCGGGGCAGCGCACTCCATGGCGGCCATCGCGGCCGACAGCTGCTTGGAGCTCGCCGAGGCCGCGCGCGACTCCTCGGCCTCCATCGCCAGGCGCGCGGCCGACTCGCGCACCGCGGCGAGCGCAGACCGCACCGCGTCGGCGGCTGGCGAGTCCCCGAGCGACGACGCGGCGCCCTCGGCGACCTCGACCGCGCGCGCGAGGGCCTCGGAGGCGGACTGCGACTCCGGGGTCTGCTGCTGCTGCGGCTGCTGCGCGCTGGCCTCGGTTGCGGCGTCCGCCATTTTTATCAATCCCACGGAGCTGCGAGTTTTGAATACCCAGATGATTTTCCCGATACGGCGGCAGACCATTTCACGATTGGAATCAGGCGCCCGGGGTCCGGGTGCCCTGCCCCCTCGCCGGCGCAGATGTGCGGGCGGCCATCGGGCACGGTCACCCTGCACACGGAAGATCTCCTTTGACGTCATCTCGCAGATATCCAGCCGAGATTCTCCGCAGTCGCCAATAACACGCGGATGCGAGCGCAGGCCAAGCCCAAGCGGAGCTCCGCGCTGCTGCACGCCGGGAGCGGGCACCGCGCGCCGCAGGAGGCGCCGTTCGCCTTTGCGGAGACGGCAGACGCGGCATCCACGTCCTCCCCCGCGCCCCCCGCAGGCGGCGCCCGTCGGACGACGCGCGTGGGGCCCAGTCCTCGTGCGCCCACAGCGGGGCCCCCTCTGGCTCTGGAGTGGAGGGCCGGCCCGCTGACCACTACTCCCTCCCCCCCCCTGCCCTCGCGGGCGCGCGCAGTGCTGGACAGGGTGCGGAACTTCCTGCCGGCCATGTCGGAGGCGAACAGGTCGCTGGAGGAGCGCGTGGCGCGCGAGGGCAAGGAGGCCGTCGACATCGAGGCTGTCGACACCGCCACGGGCTCTGTGGTCGAGATGGTGCGCTCGCTGTTCTCTTGCGCCGAGACCTCAGTGTCTCTGTCTCTGTCTCTCTCTCTCTCTCTGTGTTTCTGTTTCTGTCTCTTGTCACTGTCTCTCTCTTCTGAGTCTCTGTCTGTCTGTCTGTCTGTCTGTTGTCTGTGCCACGGTGCCACCACGTAATTTATGCTGCTGTCTCCTGTCTCCTGTCTCTTGTCTCTGCCTCTTTCTCTTCTGAGTCTCTGTCTGTCTGTTGTCTCTGCCAGTGTCGCCACGTAATTTATCCTGCTGTCTCTGTCTCTGTCTCTTGCTCTCTGGCGACTTGCTGAATAATGGAGAAGAGTACTGACACAGTCGTTTGGCGGTGTTATTGGGCAGAACCTGTACATGGGGCTGCTGGCCAAGGGTGGCATCGGGGCTGGCGGCAGCAGGAAGATCGTGCTGCCCTCTGCAGGGACTCAGCCGCAGCTGCCAGAGGGCGCCGAGAACGCCAGGAAGCTCGTCACCGACCTCAGTGCCGGCGCCATGCAGGACGACGTCTCCTCGTCCAGCGCAGACGAGGGCGGGGATGACGACGACGACGACGACGGCGAGTGCGATAGCGACGACGAGGACGAGGACGACGGAGAGGAGGAGGAGGAGGAGGCCAAGGATGCCGTCATGGGTGACTGTGCATCGACACAGGATGCTTAATATGCTCACTTGCGCTTGCTCCCTGCACTGTCATCTTTGGCTGGCATTTGTTCTGTTCAGTGCACAGGCTACGCAATCACATTTACCACTGTCGTTCATGACACTGAACTTTCTGTCACTTTCAGGAACTTACTGACTGTTACAATTAGGTTGAACACTGCCTCCACTGGAGTGCTGGTAAGGCTGGCAGTGTGCCGTGTCTGTTGCATTCACATAGTTCTCAAACCATCCCATGCAGTGTGAAAGCCCCAGGAAAACACTTATCTTCTTAACAGTGCGTTTCCTCTGTCCTTCAACTCTTTAGACTGAGTTGGCAGTGCTTGCAGTGAATCTGGGCAGGGGGTTAAATTCAATCAAATTTGGCTGATATTTGATTGTATGATTGGATTCTTATCACTAATAATATCAGATTCAGTAAGGTTAAAAACGCAAACTGAGTTGCTGTGTTACTGACCGAGTTCATTGCTATTGAACAACTTATTTTTGCAATATGGAAATCGTTCATTGACTCAAGCAAATACTGATTTGATCTGTGCAATGATGCCATTTGTTATAAGTGTTTCAGCTGCAACATTAATTTTCTAATTCTACTATCAGGCAAACAAGAAGCATCCTGGGCAATTAGAGAGCAGAGGCAAAGAGTAATACGGGAACGGTGCAACTAGCAGGAGAAAATTTGGGCTGTTGGGACTGCAAGGCCCGTAGTTATTGAAGGAACCACAAATTGAGAAGAAAGTCGTAGTGCAACAAGCATAAAATAATAACAAACACACTCCTTTTATCAAATTTGGGGGGATATTACTGCCTGTATACTATTCTGAGGGTGTATTACGATGAAGCATAACGCAAGTGTCCAACCAACCACATGTCACACATTTTGCCGACATAGGGTCTCTTGTCAAATGACCCCACGCTCGTTTGTTGGCGGAGATTTCCTGGGCTGGCGGAGATATACTTTGTGTGGCCCGGGCCAACCAAGGACACGTGGCACACTTAAAGTTTGCCCCCCGCTGTAAACCCCCCCCGCCCTGACACGCGAATGGAGAGACAGCCGCCCACGCCCGCCGAGCTGATGATATGATATGCTCACCAACGAGCACATCCGGATTCGTGGCCTCGACAACAACGACAGCACGTTCTACCGCCAGTGGTTCGAGGACATTGCAAGGAAGCAGAGTGACAAGAAGGAGAAGAAGCGCGTGGCCAGCCGTGCGTATCGGCGCCGTCTCCAGGCAGTAATCGAAAGAGAGAGCCAGGAGATCGACGCCGACGTCCTCTAGAGCCATTTCCAGGAACCGTGTGTGACGTGGTCGTTCGCGAGGGACTCGCTCCTTTCCGAATTCCCTTGCCATCCCGGGATGGCTCAACCGATCCCGGGTTTCTCAGCCAGCCCGAGAAGATAAAAGAATCCAAAGTACACCTGGCGCCGCACCTGTGATATCTCGGCCCTCCGGCAAGGCCGCCGTCTTCTGACAGGAGATCCATAAGCTTTTGGCAGTTTGGATAGCCGAAATCGGCAGAAAGAGGACCGCCCCTCGGGCCAAAATCCAGGGGGGCGAGATACGCGTATCTCCGGCCAGAGAGAAGGCCGTAGCCGGTGTGTATCACGCAGTCGCGGCTGATTCCCCTCAATGGGCGACTTCGAGGCCGTGGCTGGCGAGCCCTTCACCGCGCTGCCCCGCTCCATCGAGGGCCCCAAGATGCTCTCCCTCGGCCGCTACCAGGCAACCCCCCCCACCACCGCTCCTCCCACCGGGTCTCCACCGAGTCTCGACGGGTCTTCACCGGGTCTCGACGAGTCTGACGACGGGTCTCGGGACGGGTCTCAACAGAAGGCCAAGTTCAAGTGGTCGCCAGAGGACGTGTTCTGCTGCGCGTGCGCGGCGGTGGAGAAGACGTACCATGACGTGGCGTGCGGGGAGCTGCAGCCCGTCCGCGAGAGCGGCGCGCCGACGCTGGGCCTGCGCCTGGGCACCGTCGTCTGCACCGACAGCCCCCAGATGCCCCTCGGCGTCATCGTCGACCTCCAGTTCTACCCGCGCGCCAAGAAGCGCGTCGCCTGCCCCGCCAGCGATCGCGAAATGTATCGGACTAACATTTCCAGGAAATGCCTGCGCCACGTCACGTGTCGCGTCCGGGGCGGGCGTTGGCGATCGCTCGCGCGCGCGCAGGGCCGTGGCGATGCTGCTGGCGGTGCGGCCGGCGGACGAGGAGGAGAAGAAGCGCGTGCGCTCCAAGGCGGCTGCGGGGGCGGGGGCGCCGGCGGGGGGCGTGTTCCCGCTGGTGTGGAGCAACGGCGTCGCCCCTGACGTGGCGACGGGGGCCATCACGGGGGTGCGGGGCCACGTGTCGGACTACGGCCCCGACGACGAGATGTTCGAGGCGGTGCTGCGCTCGTGGGGCTACCACTACATCGCCGACGCGCACCGCGTGTTCATGACGATGCCCACGTCAGAGCGCGCGGAGCTCTGGCAGCGCCAGGTGGCGCAGTACATGGCCGAGGGCTACATCGACAGCAGAGAGCTCGCCGAGACCCCGCAGCTCGTCGCGGACCTCATGGAAAAATACCTCCGCGTGGGCTGGCCGCCCTCGCGCAGGCCCGACGACGACGCCGCCGCGCAGCCCCGCCAGCGCCGCTCCAGGGGGGGCAAGCGCCCGGCGACCGCCAGCAGCGACGACGAGACCGAGGAGGAGGCCCCCGCCGCCGCTGAGGCCGCGAAGAAGCCTCCGCCCCCTCCCACGCCCCCCGCACCCGCCGCACCCGCCGCGCCTGCAGCGCCAGCGGCTCCGGCTCCGGCGACGACGAGGCCGCGGCGCACGAGCTCGGCCGTCAAGGAGGACGAGGAGGCCGCCGCTGCAGCGCCCAAGAAGCGCGCGCGCACGCCCAGGAAGGAGCAGCAGCAGCAGGAGGAGGCCAGGGAGCAGCAGGCGCAGACGCCGCGCGAGGCCAAGAAGCGCCGCACGGCCTCGCGCAGGGACGCCAAGGAGGAGCCCGACGCCTCGCCGGCGGCGGCGGCGGAGCACGAGCCCTCTGCGGCCGTGGGGCCCATGCAGGACGACGACTACGAGGTCCACGCGCCCAAGAAGCAGCTGCGCGAGAGGAAGCAGCAGTCGCCCAAGGCACAGCAGCCGCAGCAGGCGACGCCGCCACAGCAGCAGCAGGGGCAGCAGCAGCAGCAGGGGCGGATGGAGGTGGAGGGGGAGGAGAGAGCGGACAGCAGGGAGAGGGCGCTGAGCTCGGGGGTCGTGCACAGCGACGCGATGCAGCGCGACACGCTGCGCAGGATACAGGACAGCATCGACAACCTCGCGCTGCGCATGACCTCGTCGCTGGGCACGATCGACAATAGCCTCTGCCGCCTCGCTTCGAACGTCGCGGCCCTCGAGAGGCGCGTCGGCCTGCTCGAGGAGCACAAGAGGGACAAGGCGGCGCGCGACGACGACAGCACCGCCGAGTCGAAATGAGCCCGCCACCCCCCCCGCACCCCCCCCTTTCCCCCAACTGCCCGCCCGACCCCCGGGGATCAGGTGTGAGCCCATGTTTTCGGACCCGCTCTTCCTTTTTGGTTGGCAGTTGTCACCCACGAACGAACCAAGGCACATACACACACCCTTATACTCACCTGCCGCTCTCTCACGACGGCAATTCTGGACTGAGGCACACTCGCCGTCGTTGCCCCTTGAGACAGTCTTTTTCTGGCTTGTTTGCTCAATTTGTGTTGACTGGGTCCGCATTCCCCACCACCCCCTCCCAGAGACGCACGCGCTCGGCCTCAGTCATCCAGCCATCGGACACGAGCCGACCAGCGCTCCCCCGCGAGAGCCCCAGGGGCACATAGACATGTGTGCAGACTCATATTCAATCGTCGTCGTGTGCGTAGTCGCGTGCGCGGGTTGGCCTTCGTGGCGCGCGCACGCCCGCCGAGGCAGCGAGCGCCCACCGTGCGTGCGCTCCCCCCTTCCCCCCCCTCACAGGCTGCCCGCGCGAGAGGGGCCCCGTGCAGCGAGCGCTACGACGGGTCGTCGTCGACGCTCGCCGAGCCGCCCGAGATGGACCACGCGGCCGTGCCGCTCTTCGTGACGCCTGCGTCGTCGGGGTCGTCGGCCCGCGTGCCCCCGACCGTGTGCAGCGCCACGCAGCAGCCGTCGCTGCCGCTGGCGACGGCGCACTCGTCCCAGCTGACCGCCACCGTCCGCACGGGCCACTGGTGCGCCCCGGGCAGCTGGCACACGAGCGGACTGCCACGCCGCACGTCCCACACGCGTATCTGTGCCGAGAAGGTCAGCACTCGCATGCGTGCGTGCGGGCTGGGGGGGCCAGAGGCCAGTGGGCTGGGCGGGCACGTTGAAGTCCTCGCCGCCGCTGACGATCATCCCCGAGGGCGTCCAGATGGCGTAGGCGCCCTCGCCCTTGTTCATCGAGTCGGCGTCGTCGTGCAGGTCGGGCGCGGCTGCCGAGGAGAGCAAGTGAGGACAGGCGAGAGAGGGAGACCGAGAAGGGGGCCACCTTCGTGCGGGAGGACCACGAGGGGGACGGAGCAGAACCGCGTGTCGTAGACCCACACGTTGTTCTTGCTCTCGGTCGCGACCAGGAAGTAGTTGTCGCACGGGCTGCGGCACGTCAGCCAGGGGGGGGGGGGGGGGGGGGGGGGGGGGGGGGGGGGGGGGGGGGGGGGGGGGGGGGGTGGGCGCGGAGCAGAGCACCTGAAGGACAGCGTCGCGAGGTCGCTGCGGGGGGAGAACGCGGCCACCGAGGAGCGCTGGCGCAGGTCCCAGAGGCAGACGCCCCCCGCACAGTCGCCCGTGCCCACGACCTTGTGCCAGTGGGCAAAGCGCGCCACAGAGACGCCGTGGCCGTGGTGCAGCGACGTCTGCGAGGGCTTCTGGGCGCCGACGTCGGCGACGAGCGCGGAGCCCTCGTCAGAGGCGACCACGACGAGGTGCGAGAGGCCCGAGGACGCGGGGCCAAAGTCGATGTCGTTGAACATGCCGTGCTTGCACTCGAGCAGGTGCGAGCTCGAGTTGGTCACCACGTTGAAGACACTCAAGAAGCCCGTGGTGTGCTCCTTCTTTCTGCACAGACACCACAGCATAAGAAAAACAAAGTGCTTCTTTAATTTCATTTGTTTTGTGCATATTCATGATGTGAAGATGAATAGAGAAGCACTGCAGATACAATCAATTGTACAAAGATACATTCAAATAATTGTACAGTTGCATGTTATGAGCAAAAATAACCCAAAGAAGGTTAAACCAAATTAGGGAAAACAACAAAATACTATGAATGCAAAAGTTACTAGAATAAGAAAAAACATGAATGAATAAAAAAGAAAAAGAAACCGAACTGTGAGCATAAAATCTAGAAAAAAGCACTTGGTCCAAAAAGAAAGAAAGACAGAGATTAAAAACATGATTATTTCCAATATTAATAGAGTACGTACACCTTACTGTTGAGGGTAGCAACTACATCATCATTTGAAGGGCACACAGCAAGCCTGTTGACCACGGTCTTGGCTCCAACCTGGAACTGGGTCCTCTGCACCATGCTGCTGTCTCCAATACTCCACACAGCAAAAGTCCCATCATAGCTTGCTGTGTAGGCCCTCTCCCCATCTCCAGCAAACTGGACCTCCGACACAGTGTGCCCCTCATGCCCATCAAGTGGCCTGTTTTAGGATGAATAAGATGTAAGAAATATAAATATGAAAAGAAATATATTCTTAAGGTCTACTCATCAAAATGAAGTAGAACATAACTGTGATCAAAACAGAAACTAAATTCCCCAAGAAATAAGTAAAAAGTTCTTATGAAATTAACATTAGTTTTTTAGAAATGAGGGATACAAAAATTATCAACCTTAAGAAATAAAACAACTTTTCAAGTTTATTGGGTGTGTGTGTACACAACAGAGGAAAAAGTAAGCAAAAGTAGTGGAATGATCAGCAAGAAATCCTCTTGCCCCATAGAAACGCAAAGAAGAAAGGAAGAAGAAGAAGCTGCCGGGGACTTCCCCCAAATCAATTGACAGGGGCAGCAGCAGCGCTCTCGCACCTGTACGTCCCCTCCTCGAGGTCGTAGAGCACCGCGCTGTACCCGGGCATGGGGGCTGCGCCGCCCCTGGTGCCCGTGCGCCCCACAGAGCCCACGAGCATCATGGGCCGCGGCGCACGCTCGGGGCTGAGCTTCACGTCCGTGATGCTCCCCGACGAGTCGTGCGCAGTCCCCGCCACCCGCATCGCGCTGTACGGGCTCCACCCGGCGGCAGCACGGCCCGCCCCGAGCTCGCGCAGCATCAGGCAGCGGGCGGCAGAGCCCGCGGAGGCGGCAAGATTCCCCGCGGGAATATCTTCCGCGGGGTGAATCTCTGGATTCGGGGCGCGAATCTCCGGCGCGGAATCTTCGGGGGTTCCGGGAACCGCGCGGGCGCGCGCGCGGGCGTCGAGCAGGCGCAGGACCTCGCGCAGGCGCTGGACCTGCACGTGCAGCTGGCTCTGCAGCGCCGGCAGCTTGCGCCGGGGCTGCGCGGGCTGCCGCGCGAACTCCCGCGGCTCGACGCGGCGCTGCGGCGGCGGAGATTGCGGTATCTCCTGCTGACGTGGCTGCTGCGGGGGTGGCGGTGGCGGTGCGAGTGGGAGTGGGAGTGGGAGTGGCGGCGGCGGCGCGGAGATGCGGAGCGAGAAGACGCGGGCGAGGCGCGCGAGGTCCGACGTGTCCGCCGAGTACACGCGCTCGGCGAGGCTGTCGCCCAGCCGGAGGAGCGCCGGCGTGACAGCGCTGTCGCTTCGCCGCATCTCTTCGTGGCCGTGCGCGCGCCGCGCGGGAATTTTTGTGGGGTCTTGACGAAGATATTGGCTCCAGGAGAGAGAGAGAATCTATCGAATCCAGAGATTTTTGGCGCCATTTGGGCTTCACAAACACCAGTTTAGTTATTTTTTTTCGAGGATCTGAGGGGTGTCTGGTCTGACTGCGAGGGCTCATAGCGGCGTGTTCGTCTGTCCGTGCGTTGCACGTGGCCACCGCATCTCCGCCGCCCGAACCCCGCGACACAGCCACACCACTGCTCGCCGAGCGTGCGCCGCGTGCCGCCGAGCCATGGGGACGCCTGTCAAGCTCGGGCGCCTCAAAGAACTCGAGACAGACCGTTCGTCCCCCCTGCGATTCCCACTCACACTCCCACAGCCACTCCCACTCCCCCCAGCCGATGCCACTTCGCTCAGCCGCCCCGTGCAGCCAGCGCCAACGCCGCCGAGCTGCAGGAGATGCTCGCGGACCCTCGCAGCGTCACGTGCGTGCGCCGCCGCTGCGTCCGCGCGCTCGCCGCCGCCCGCCGCGCCGCCGCGCTGCTCTCGCACTTCCGCTCCGAGGACGAGTGAGCCTCTTTATGACGTCATAACACAAACGGGTGCCGCCGTGCTGACCGCGGGGCCGCCGACGCGGTGGTGGCGTCGCGCAGCGCGGCGGTGAAGGAGGAGGTGCTGCGGTCGCTGCGGGAGGCGGGGCTCTCGGGGGAGCCCGGCGTGCAGGACCTCGCGCGCGAGGTGTCCTCGGACGACGCCCCTGAGGAGCTCTGCGTGCGCGCCGCAGCCTCGAGACTCTTGCAGCCGTCGTCTTCGTCGTCGGTTTCGTCGTCGGTTTCGTTGTCGTCTTCGTCGTCGACTTGCAGGGCAGCAGCGGTGGCGGCGGCCGCAGAGGAGCCTGAGCGGAGGCGGCTGTCGCTGCTGGCAGAGGAGCTGAGGGCCGTGGCCGTGTCCGACGCCGACGCTTCGAGGAAGCGCAAGCAGTCGACGCTGCTCAGGCGCGCAGCCGACTCAATTGACTCTGCGCGCTCACGTTCCCTCCCTCTCTCTCGCTGTCCCGCTGTCCCCTCCCTCGCGCACAGCTTCTTCGGGCAGCCAGCGCCCAAGAGGCTCAACACGGGCGCCCCGCCGGCTGCCCGCGGGCCTGGGACGGGCGCGGGCGCTGCGGGCCGCGAGGCGCAGGGGGAGGAGGAGGTCGAGGTGCTCGACGCGCCGCCCCCGCTGCGCAGGCGGCCGGCGCCCACGCCGGTGCGCGCTGCCGGGGCCCCTGGCCCGCGCCAGACGTCCCCGCCGCCGCTGCCGCCACGGGCGCAGGGGCCCGACGACGTGTGGGACCTGCGCACGCCGACGTCGACGCCGCCGCCGCCGTCGCAGGCGCCGACGACGGCCGCGGCCGCAGGGCAGCAGCAGAGCGAGACGACGCCGGAGAACCCCATCCAGATCGACGACGACGACGGCGGCGGCGACGAGGGGGCGGGCGACGAGTCGCACGACGAGGAGGAGGTCGTGAGCCTCGTGGTGCCCCTCAGCGTCAAGCTCCGCGAGGCAGCGGCTCCGCAGAGCCCCGCGCAGGCGGCAGGCAGCCAGGCGCCCGCAGCAGCCGCCCCCGAGCGCGCGTGGAAGCCCAGCGCCACGTCGCTGCAGCCCTACGCCAGCAGAGACCTCCACCCGCTCTCCCGCGCCCGCGGTGTGCTCTCTGTCGGCGCTGCGCGGCCGCAGGAGAAGAAGCGGGCGAAGCCACAGCAGCAGCAGCAGCAGCAGCGCGGGGGCAGCGGGGGCGGCCAGAGGGTGAGGGCGAGGCCCAGGAGGGACGAGGGGGCGAGGCTGTCGGCGGACCAGAGGCAGGTGCTCGAGCACGCGCTGGCGGGCGGGTCGTTCTTCTTCACGGGGGCCGCGGGCAGCGGCAAGTCGTTCCTGCTGCGCCACATGGCCGCCGTGCTCGAGGAACTCTACCCGGGGCAGGTCTTCGTCACGGCCAGCACGGGCACCGCCGCCTGCGGCATCGGCGGCGTCACGGTCCACTCGTTCGCTGTGCGCCTCCCCCGCTGCACTGTTGGGTCGCCCCGGGGAGTGACGGGCGGCGGGGGCTGCGCGGGGGGTGGCGTGCAGGGCATCGGCATCGGGGAGGGCGAGAAGGAGGTGCTGGCGCGGAGGGTCATGTCACAGAAGGCCAGCACCAGGTGGTTCACGTGCAAGGTGCTCTTCATCGACGAGGTCTCGATGGTCAGGTGCGGCCTCTCTCCCTCCACGGCACCCGACGTCGCCACCGCCGCCGGTGCCGGCGCTGTTGTGGCCTTAGTAGAGGACCAAATCGCCTTGCCGGCCCCACGGCGGGTGCAATTGATTCTGCGGCATTTAAACAGTTGGGGGTGTGTGTACTGAGCGTTTGCTGTAAGGCCCTGCCAGCTACTGAGGACCACATCCATTTCGAATACAGTTGACAAGCACAGAGCTCTCGCTCTCTTTTCCTATCGCGCGGACGGCATCCCTAAGCTGCTGTGCTGACTACCGGCTTTTTGCGTGCAGCGGGGAGCTCTTTGAGAAGCTCGAGTACGTGGCGCGCGCGGTGCGCAAGTCGGTGGAGCCGTTTGGGGGCATACAGGTCATCCTGTGCGGCGACTTCTTCCAGCTGCCGCCCGTGCTCGGCGCCAAGGAGCGCAAGCTGTGCTTCGAGGCGGCGTGCTGGAACGACGTCGTCAAGCAGTCGTTCCAGCTGACGACGATCTTCCGCCAGCGCGACAGGGACTTCATCGAGATGCTCGAGGAGATCAGGACGGGAGACGTCTCGACCGAGACCTGGCGGAAGCTCGACATGTGCTCGCAGCGCCTGCCCTCGACCGAGCCCACCACCAAGCTCTGTGCGTACACCACGCCATGTTGTCTCGTTGCAAGCCCTCGTCTTTCATGGGAGGTGTATTTTTGTGATCTCCGACCAGCCAGCAGGTCGAGTTGCTTGCCTTATCCATTTTTCTAGGGCTTTAAACGAGCCAAAAAGCTCTAATTTTGCAATTGCTCCATGCTAATTGCTTTCTTCCAAGCTTATGCTCTCGGACTGCGTTTGTCTTGTTCGTAAGTTGTGGTTTTGTATGCTTGCCTCCGTGATGAGGACGGGAGAATCAACTGAACACCTGGCTCCGTTCCACTACTGTAGAGCGCTGCCCATAGCCAACCCAACGCGAACACACTGACATGATTCGTCACAGTCCCGCACAGGAACACGGTGGACACAGAGAACCACATGAAGCTCGACCAACTCCCAGTGCGTGTGCACTCCGCCGCACTGCCTCTGACAGCGGCGTTCCCACGCCAGGGGGAGAAGTACGTGTTCGTGTCGGAGGACTGGGCCAAGACCGACAGCTTCCAGAAGGCGCTGGACAACGGGCAGCTGCCCAAGGAGCTGCACCTCAAGGTCGGCAGCCAGGTCGTGCTTCTCAAGAACATGGACTTTGAGTCGGGCCTCGTCAACGGCGCCCTTGGCACTGTCGTGCGTCCCCCGCCCTCGCTGGCACTGTTCCCGGAACTCATCTCCGCGCAGCTCGAGTTCGGCCCAAGGAGTGCCGAGACAGGCCTTCCCGGGGAGGTCCGGGTCAAGTTCCAGCACACGGTGCAGACGCTGGTGCCCGAGGTATGCGCCAGCACCGCACCTGCCCGCCCCGGACTCACTGCACTGCCCCCCGTGTGCGCGTGCAGGACACATCCATCGAGGTGGGAGGAATGGTGGTTGCCACGCGGAAGCAGTTCCCTCTGAAGCTCGCCTGGGCCCTCAGGTGCGACTCTGCCCCCCGCCCGTTGCTGTAGGGGGGTTTCTACGGGAAGGGCGCTGACTCGCGTGCCGCCTGCCACACAGCATTCACAAGAGCCAGGGGATGACTCTACCACGGGTGGAGCTGAGCCTCGAGAACGTGCGTTCCGGATACTATTTGAGATGCCAAAGAACTGACGCTGGGTTCCCTCCGCCAGATATTCGCCACTGGGCAGGCCTACGTGGCGCTGAGGTACTGCCGCTGCTATGCGCCACCTTGTGGGCGTGGCTACGGTGGCTGCGTGCTCACAGTTGTCCCCCCCACCGTTGCGCTGCAGCCGGGCGACGTCGCTCGAGGGTATACGAATCATCGGGCGGGTGCCGAGGAACTGCATCAAGAAGCCAGACCCCAGGGTAGGCGCCTGCTCCTCCTGCACGCACACGAGGGGTGGGAGGGACCTGCGCTCTGATCCCCTCACCACCGCTGGCTCGTGCAGGTCATCGCGTTTTACAAGAATCTCGTGTCGCTGAGCTGAGAGGGGAGGGCAGCAACCTGCCCAAGTCAACTATCCGCATTTATACTCTTCGTAGAAGCACCTGGAGTGCCCTGATGCCTGCAGCGGCCACCCGTCGAGCAAGCTGCCGGCAGTTGCCCCCACCAGAACACCCGAAATGCTGGGAAGGACGGACGAGAGGTGGGCGGATGGGGGAATCCAAGGAGAGGGTCAGCTGGCTTCCCGCTCTCTGTTGCTCTGCAGCAATCGCTAGGCCGGCAGCTTTAACAAGTGCAGCGGTCTCCACTCCCGGATTGCGGCGAGCACCTGGCTCACGCCGACGCCGTGCAGAAAGCAGCGACAAAAAGGCACTAGCGGCTGGTCACTGAGGAGCTCTCTCAGGCCATGCGGGTGATGCACCCCTTTGTTTGTCTCATTCATCCCCGTCTGTTCTCAGCACGAGGCCCCGAGTAGCATACATCTTAGCAACGGCCCATCCGGGAGGCAGACATCAGGCACGCAGGGCCAGCAGCACGGTGTAGCCCCAGAGCCACCGCGACGCGCCCTCGCCCATCTCCTCGCGGGCTGTGCGCTCGAGGTCCGTGAGGCCGAGCTCCTCGCGCGTGGCGCCGCCCTTGAGCGCCGTCTGCACGCCGCCCTGGCTCTCGGCCAGCGCCACGAGCCGCGCCGCGTCGCCCTCGTCCTCGGCGTGCAGTAGGACCTGGCGCACCCACTCGAAGGCCCCCGCGGGCGCCTTGGTCCGCAGCGAGTCGGCGTGGCCGCGCTTGTCCCAGCGGCGCACGCGGTCGGTCAGCCCGCGCTCGGCGCTCAGGCGGTCGCCGGCCTGCTGCACGCGCTCGAACGCCCGCTCGCTGCGCCAGCATCCGGGGATCACCGGCGGCCACGCGCAGTCGACGACCGCCAGCACGCCGCCCGAGCGCAGCAGCCGCGCGGCCTGCAGTGGTGCGCACAAAATCAAACAAATGAATTCAAAATTAAAAGTAGAAATTAATTTAGTTTTCTCGATTTGGATCGGGAAAAAGAGGGCGGAGGGCCAGACCTCTGCGAGGGTGGCCGAGGGCTCCATCCAGTGGAAGGCCTGGCTGACCTGGACGACGTCGGCCACGCCCGCGGGCAGCCCCGTCTCGTGCGCAAACGCCCGCACAAACTCGAGCGGCTGCGGCGACGGCGACGACGACGGCACGTCAGCGGCGGACCTGCGGGCCTGGCCGAGCATGTCGGCGCAGGGGTCGACGCAGACGACGCGGGCGCGCGGGTGGGCGAGGGCCCAGGGGCGGGCGCTGAGGCCCGTGCCGCTGCCGAGGTCGACGAGCGTCCGGAGCTCCGCCCCGCGCGGGCCGACGTACGCGCAGACGATGTCGACGACGCTGCGCGGCAGCCGCGGGCGCGCCCGGTCGTAGACGTCGGCGAAGCCCTCGAAGCGCTCGCTGTTGGCCTGCAGGTCCATCGGTGGCTACTGCGAACACAATTTTGTGCTGCAAACAAACCCGAAGGAACCGACGTACACCAGCCAGCAGCACAACACAACAACGGGAGGAAAAATAGGGAGCCAAAACAACGCTCCCGCTTGGATTTGAACCAAGGACCCTGCGGTTAACAGCCGCATGCACTGCCGACTGTGCTACGGAAGCCTCTCACACATCTCGGACCCTAGACCCTGAGCAGCGTGTTGGCGTACGAGTACTGCGAGGCGCCGACAAAGAGCCAGCGGAACCAGACGAGCTGGCTGGGGTGGCGCAGCATGCCGCGCAGGCTCTCGACGAGCGGCCGCGGGCTGCAGACGGCCGTCGCCCGGGGGCCGCGGAGGCCAGCGGCGACCAGCAGCAGCTCGAGGGCGGCGCCGAGCCACGCGGTGTACTTGAGGGCCAGCGGGGCGCTGCGGAGGAGGTAGAGGGCGGGGGCGGGGCGGCCGTTGTCGGCCAGGCGGCGGACGTAGAGCTGCGAGCCCAGCGAGGCGGCGATGTGGTTGAGGTGGCCGCTGACGCCGCCCTCGTCAAACGTGAGGATCTGCGGCAGCAGAGAGCAGCGAGGTGAGCAACGAGCCCTCTGCGGCTGGCGGCACCAACACCGCGTGCTACTTGCAACAATCTAGCAGCACAGCATTCACACACACCACAGTGCTGTGTAACCAACAGAACAAAACACGCAAACACAACACACAACACACAAAACACAACACTACACACTACACATCACACATCACACAAAAAAACACACCCCACACAACACACACTACACTACATCACGCAACACACAACACACAGCACTACGCACAACACACAACAAAACACACAACACTACAACACACAATACATAACACAACAACACTACATCACACAACACAACACTACAACACACAACACACAACACTACGCACTACGCACTACACACAACACACAACACACAACACAACACAACAACACACACNAGCCAAACACTCAACTGCTTTGCGCACCGTGTCTCGCACTTCGCACGCTCCCCTTCCATTCGGTTTCCAATGGGGAGGGAAGCTGGGACCATTTCCGAACGGTTCCGCCGCGGGTTTTCAATTGATTCGTCGCGACAACGCAGTTCGGGACTGTTCTGGAGCCCGCGGTCAGCGCCATGGACCTCGTGGGCGACAAGGGAGGGCCTGCGAAGAACCTGTCCTTCGTGGGCGCCGCAGCCCGCAGCAGGAGGATGTCGCGGGGCCAGACGGTCGTGGAGCCGCTGACCAGCGCCGACAGCGAGCACAAGAGGGTCGTCGTCCAGCCCGCGGCCGGCCCCGAGGACGACGGCGTGACACTGGACGACGTCGCGGGCCTCATCTTCGACGGCCACGCGACGTCCTCGGGCTCTGCACGCGAGGCGTTTCGGGTAAGACCCGCCAGAACGGGCTGCGGGGCCCCAAACACACACTGACGGGTCTCAGATGCTGGGGCCGACGGACGACGGCAAGCTGCCGCTGGCAAAGCTCCTGTCTGTCATCGGGCACATCCCGTACGTGGGGATGAGATTCGGGCAGCTGGGGGGCGAGGTGGACGAGAAGGCCCTGGAGACGCTGTTCGGGCTGACGGCGGAGACGCCGTACATCACCGAGCAGCAGTGGGTCTCGATGGCGCGCATCGAGTTCCCAACACGCCCGCGCCCCGGGTCCTCCTCGGCTCCGCAGAGAGCAGCGTCCCTCAGTCCAGTCAAGGCTGTCGAGCAAATACACCCTCTGTGAAAGGGTTGCATGCAATTGCAATAGCTCACCGCGCTTGATTTCGTATCTCATATGCCACCGGCCTGCCTCCTCTGAGAACAACAACTGGAACAACTGGAACAACTGGAACACCTGGTTTGTCGAGCGACAAGATACCCGTGATAATTTGGGTATTTCTGAGCTGCTGATTGCGTCACTGTAGCAGTTTTCACCCACAGCCGATGGTGGACTCTTCACTACCATCACAGCAATGGCCCACTCCAAAAAAACGCACATTACCCAACTTCACTGTTGGATAGTGACTATTGCAATATCCGGTCCCACTATTGGCTCTCGCAATAGATTTATATATCTGCTATCTATCGGTAGTTATCGATAGCCAGCTGATATAGTCTATCGTTGACAACACCGGTTCTTATCGCCAAGATTCTGATGGGGAAAATCTGGGAGATTTATCTCACCCCTTGCTCATACAAACTAATTGATTTCGGAGAGTCGTTATTGGCACCACCACGGGCGCGATGACGGTCATCGGGATCACGTACCGCCTGGACAAAGAGGGCGCGGGGTGGTTCTGGGACCACTACACCATCCAGAAGGTGTTCTGCTGCGAGACGGTGACGCTGATGCCACCCGAGCTGCGGCACAGCGACGAGCACGGCCCCGTGCTGTGCGAATACGCCACCAAGGACGACACCTTCGTCGAGCTGCCGTTCGGCAACATGTTCAGGAACAAGCGCGTCCCTCGCTTCGTCTACGACCCCCGCGAGGTGGACCTCATCGTGATGCCTGGCAGCCACCCCAGCTTCGTCGACCCTTACAGGAACACGTACGAGGAGGGGCTCTTCGACTCCGGAAAGCCCGTGCTCTGCCTCTGCGGTGCTGTCGAGCGCATCGCTGCGAGGTTCCCCGATCGGGTCGCCGTGGAACCTGTCAAGAACCACACCGCAAGGCAGATGGTCAGGCTCAGCGTCAACAACGAGAAGATCGTCTGGAACAAGCTGATGCACGAGGTCACTCTCGAGGGCAGCTGGGCTGACTTCATGGCCAAACTGGGGTTCCTCACCGTCCTCAAGGTCAACTCGGTGCACAGGACAGCAGCCACGTGGGTGTGCCCCGAGAGCTTCGAGGTCGTCGCTCGCCGCAGTCCTGATGCCAAGGGCCAGGATCAATCGGACCCGTGCATCGAGGCCTTCATCAGCAGGTCGCCCCCGTTGGTCATGGCTTTCCAGTGGCACCCCGAGGCCTTCTGCAATGAGCCCATGGGAATTCACCGCCAGATGCTGACCCACTTCCTCAGTCTCGCTGTCCCGTGCAAGAAAGAGAGCCTGTAGAGTGGAGTATGGGGAACCGAAATGCCTGTGTCACACAGAAGAGCAGCGTCAGCTCTAATGGAACAACACTGCTGTGAAGTGTGTTTCATAAACTTTCCTCTGTTTTCCCTCAGTGGTTGAGTAATCCTGTGTCGAGCATCTCCTCACGGTTCGCGATCCTGTCCTGGATCAGGCGCAGGGCAGTGTAGTACTCCACCATCTCAGGGTTGCTCAGGGCCTCCTGCAGTCTCCACTCAAGCTCGGCCGTGCTGCTCTTCAGGCCCGAGTGCAGGAGCTCCTGGATGGCCTCCATGGTCTCTGCGGCGATGAGGTGGCTGGGCTTGGCCTCGGTGGTCCGGGCTGCGAGGTGGAAGACGCTGGTGACGGTGCTCTCGTGGCCCCGCAGCTTGAGCTCGTCGAGCCACACGCAGACGTACTGGGCCCCGACGGCGCGGGCCACGTCGCCCGAGACGAGCGGGGAGAGGCCGTAGACCTTGCCGAGCTGCTCGATGCGGGCCGAGGTGTTGGCGGGGGTGCCGCAGACGGTGTAGTTGACGTGGTCCTCGCACCCGATGTTGCCCACCAGCAGCTCCCCCGTGTGGATGCCCACCCGCACCCGCAGCCCGGGCAGCCCGTCCCCCTCGAACCTCCTGTTCAGCGCCCCCAGCGCCCCCTCGAACTCCAGCGCCGCCGCGCACGCCTTGGCGTCGGGGTTCTCTGTGTCCAGCGGCGCGTTCCACAGCGCCATGATGCACTGCGCCGGCAAAGGGCACCGAGCAAGGCTCAGTCGGGTGTCGCCTGGCCAGAGGGACAAGGCTAGGGGGGAGGGTGTGTGTGGGGCGCACATCACCGACATACTTGTCGACGACGCCGTTGTTCCTGACGATGACCTTTGTGTAGGCCCCCAGCCACTCGGAGAGCATCTGGACGACAGCCTTGGCGCGGAGGGTCTCGGCGAGCTCCGAGAACCTGCCGATGTCGCAGAACATGATCGTCACGCGCTTCATGGCCACCGAGACCAGGCCGCTGTCCCCGGCCGCAGGGGCACTCGAGGACATGATCTTGCTGACGACGGGCATGGGGACGTAGCGCGTCATGGCCACGATGCCCGCGTTGAGCTGCGCGAAGCTGTCGTTGAGCCTCTGGAACTCGGAGAAGGCCGAGATGTCGACGCGCTTCTCGCTGAACGCCAGCCTGGCCGCAGCGTCCATCTCCCTGCTCAGCCGCCCCAGGGGCCGCGTGAGGCCGATGCTCAGCGCCGCCAGCGCCGCCAGCGCCAGCAGCCCCGCGCAGAGCGAGACGGCCACGGGGACGGCGTCGACGGGGTCGCTCTGCTGCGCCTCGACGACGGCGACGACCCACGACAGGCAGGCGCGCCGGACGAGTGTGAACGACACCAGCGCTGTCGCCCCGCCGACGGCGACGCTCACGGCCGGCGAGGGCTCCGCGTAGCTGTCGCCCAGCGTGAGGGACAGCGCGTGCCAGCTGCCGTACTTGCGCACGACCAGCGCGTTGACGGCGGCGACCCGGCGCTCGTCGACCGACGTCCCGTTGGTCTCGCCGACGGGGATGGCGGTCGTGGCGCCGTCGTCGCCGACGCGGTAGACGGGGACGGCGGCGGACGTGGAGCCCAGGAGCGTCGACGACGACGAGTCGACGAGCACCGCGAGGCCGTCGCCGACGGGCAGCCCCGCGAGCGCCGCGTCGAGGTCCTGGACGACGAGGTCGACGATGGCGTAGGCCCACACGCTGCCGCTCGACTCCGCAGTGCGGGCCACGACGACGAACGAGGTCCAGACGGTCCCCGACATCGAGTAGACGGGCATCCAGCACAGCTCCGCGCCCTCGGGCAGCGCATCCCGCACGCGCGGGAGGTAGTCGGCGCCGAACGCCGGGTAGACGAGCTCGAGCTGCAGGGGCTCGAGCGTCGCGCTGTCGAGCCTCCAGCGCTCGAGCGTCCCGTTGGGTGCCGTCCACCACCACATCTTGGGGGCCCCGCGGGCCTCGAGGAGGCCGAACAGGCGGCCCTCGGCGGTGATGAACTGGACGCTGCTGGTGCTCGCGTGCGCCACGAGGGCGCTGTCCCAGCGCACGCGCAGCTCGCGGAGGCCGCGGGCCGTCTCGTCGAACACCAGCGAGCCGCTGGAGAGGTCGTAGGCCGCCAGCTTGCCGACCTTCTCGGCGCGGCCGAGGCTGCGGTCGACGATGGCGGCGAGGCGGACGGCCGTCGGCGGCAGCAGCTCCTCGGTCGACCTCCGCGAGAGGCTCAGCGTGTGCGCCTTGAAGACGACGACCACGACGATCAGCGGGATCCACACGGCGGTGCAGACGCTGGCCACCAGCAGCGCACGGAAGGACATCGCCATCCGCAGAGTTCACTTCTCAGAGGCCCGAAATAACGCGAGCGGCGCTGCCCGAAATGGAGGCCTTTCCGCCGTTCGGGCGGAGAGGCACGCCCGCAGGGCAGCCTCCGATCGGGAATTCTCTCGGGCGGGCGGTGGGGACGATTACTGCACCTCGTTAGTAGTGTTCGCCCCCCACAGCCCGGATTCGGAGTGCAACAGCAAAAGGCGGTCCTTGTTCGGCCCCTAATGTCCCCGAATCGGCGACATCGTGGAGTTCAGGCCTCGCCCGATCGGGGTGGAACTGCCACGGCCCAGAGGTCCTCCGAGGAGTACGTCCCGGGCACCCGCGTCAACACGAGAGAGAGAGAGAGAGAGAGAGAGAGCGCATCTCCCCGTGAGGCTGCGGAGAGCGTTTCTGCCGCCGCCTTCTGAGCAGCGCTGAGAAAGAACTGGAATGATCCATTCAATGATGCGCCCTCTTCCCGTGGAGAGCCAACGCAGAACAGGCGGCGTGTACATCAGGGGCTGATCAGGACAGGCGGCGGCTCAGGATTATCAGGAGGAATGGCGCCCACCGCCAACAGCGCCCCAAAGTCGTTGACGGCTTCGAGACGACACCGAGGGCCTCTGGGGACTCGTTTAGACTGGCCTGCCTGTGTACGCAGCCAAGAGAGCGTGCGTGGGATGGTGAAGGCGAGGAGAGCTGCGAGGCCGGTTGCCACCATCTTCGCCCCGACCACTTAGTCCTCTGTGGCCCACAGGCTCATAAAGCAGCAGCGTCCTGGAAGAGAAAACCCGGGGGGTCAAGAGTGAACGAACCATCGTCCCAAATGGGAGGCCCAACCGAGTACTCTAGTCGGAGTGGTACAATAGACCTGGTACACTCTGCTTTTTCCGGGCGAGCATTGGAAGCAGAGCCGATCCCGCCGTGCGAAACCTCACTGAGCCTCAAGACTGGCATTGCACCGCCCCGATTGGAGGTAGTGGATAATCCCTTGATTTGTCCTCTGTCCAAATTGAGCAACAGGTCAGGTCTATTTTTGCCGTTAATACCGGCATTTATACTATAGTGTGCCAGGACTGGTTAGTTGCCTCGTTTGCAGCAGCAGCACCACATGGGCGTCTCGTTCAGAGCCATCCTGGCGGTCACCGTGTGCGCGGCCGTCTGGGTCCCGATGGTCGTCGTGGTCGTGCTGTTCAACGCGCACTCGCAGAGCCTCAGCAGCAAGTCGACCGAGGAGCGCCTGCCGCCCACGGCGACGCGCCTCGGGGGCATCGTGCACCGCACCCTCGACAGCGCCGAGAAGGTCGCCAAGCTGACCGCCAACGACCTCTCCAGCGGCTCGCTGGCCCTCAACGAGACGGCCCAGGGCCTCCGCGAGCTGCGCGTCCGGTGGCACAGCGTCCTGTCGACGTACAGGAGCACCAGCAGCGTCCAGCTGCTCACAGCGCAGGGCTCCGGGCGCCCGGGCCGCCTCGTGGGCCTCGCCGAGTTCGCCAGCGGCGAGAACCTGTGGTGGTGGACGCAGGACGACGGGTCGCTCGAGCAGTGGCGCATCAACAGCTCGACGCTCGAGCCCGCGGCCCGCGTGTCGGTCGAAGCCAACTTCGGCCCCCAGTACCTCGCGGACGTCCAGGGGTGGCTGCCGTCGGGCGCGGGCCGGTGCTGGATGCCCATCTACTCGTGGAGCCGCTCCGTGTGGTCGTCGTTCGCCGTCGAGGCCCGCAGCGCAGGAGGCGCTCTGTGGGGCTACGCCATCGTCGACCTCGTCGTCGAGGACTTGGAGCGCGTCCTCTCGGGCGTCGCCGTCGCCAACGGCGTCGCGGTGGTCGTCGACTCGGCGACGGCGACGCTGATGGGCTCCACGTCGGCCGCCGTCCCCGCGTACAGGACCGTCGGCGACACGACCGTCGCCGTCCGCGTCAACGAGACGACCAGGGGCTCCGAGGACGAGCGCAGGGTCGCCGCCGTCAACGCGCTGGTCGAGCGCAGGTACGGCACGTGGCACGCGCTGTCGCTGGCGCTCGACGACGACTACGCCAGGCCGACGGCGGCGGTCGGCGTCGACGTCGGCGGCGAGCGGGAGCTCGTGTCGTTCACGCTCGTCCGGCGCGAGTGCCTGTCGTGGGTCGTCGCCGTCGTCGCGCCGCAGCAGAGGGCGTCGGTCGACTGGGTGCCCATCGTCGTCGCCGCCTGCACGGTCGCCGTGGCGCTGGCGACGCTGGCGGGGCTCAACGTGCTGTTCACGCGGCCGCTGCGGACGCTGAGCAAGGAGATGAACTCGGCCGCGCGGCTCTCGTTCGACAACAAGCGCAAGGA
Organism: Mastigamoeba balamuthi; assembly: GCA_902651635.1. NCBI lineage: Eukaryota > Evosea > Mastigamoebida > Mastigamoebidae > Mastigamoeba > Mastigamoeba balamuthi. The sequence goes on from CACRSC010000032.1 coordinate 144,631, forward strand.
CATCTCGGTCTTCTCCGAGTTCCAGAGGCTCAACGACAGCTTCATCAAGCTCAGCATCGGCATCGAGGCCATGACGCGCTACGTCCCCATGCCCGTCGTCAGCAAGATCATGTCTGCGGGCGCTCCGAGCGGCTCCAGCAGCAGCAGGGCGGGCGCCGAGAGGGACAGCGGCGGCCTCGTCTCGGTGGCCATGAAGCGCGTGACGATCATGTTCTGCGACATCAAGGGGTTCACGACGCTCTCGGAGCACTTCCGCGGCAAGGTGGTCGTCCAGATGCTCTCCGAGTGGCTGGGGGCCTACACAAAGGTCATCGTCAAGAACAACGGCGTCGTCGACAAGTATGTCGGTGATGTGCGCCCCACACGCTCCCCCCTAGCCTTGTCCCTCTGGCCAGGCGACACCCGACTGAGCCTTGCTCGGTGCCCTTTGCCGGCGCAGTGCATCATGGCGCTGTGGAACGCGCCGCTGGACACAGAGAACCCCGACGCCAAGGCGTGCGCGGCGGCGCTGGAGTTCGAGGGGGCGCTGGGGGCGCTGAACAGGAGGTTCGAGGGGGACGGGCTGCCCGGGCTGCGGGTGCGGGTGGGCATCCACACGGGGGAGCTGCTGGTGGGCAACATCGGGTGCGAGGACCACGTCAACTACACCGTCTGCGGCACCCCCGCCAACACCTCGGCCCGCATCGAGCAGCTCGGCAAGGTCTACGGCCTCTCCCCCCTCGTCTCGGGCGACGTGGCCCGCGCCGTCGGGGCCCAGTACGTCTGCGTGTGGCTCGACGAGCTCAAGCTGCGGGGCCACGAGAGCACCGTCACCAGCGTCTTCCACCTCGCCGCCCGGACCACCGAGGCCAAGCCCAGCCACCTCATCGCCGCAGAGACCATGGAGGCCATCCAGGAGCTCCTGCACTCGAAGCAGAAGAAAAGCACGACAGAGCTGGTGTGGAGACTGCAGGAGGCCCTGAGCAACCCGGAGATGGTGGAGTACTACACGGCGCTGCAGCTGATCCAGGACAGGATCACCAACAGCACAGAGATCGACGCAGGACAACTCAACCATTGAGGGGTACAAACTGATGTGTAGAGCGCAACACAATGACAGAAGTAATTTGTATCGAGGGTCGTTGCTGTCCTCCTTTCCACTGGCCTAAGTCTCCACTATACTGGACCTCTGTTGCTTCCTTGGAGGCTGCTCGTTGAGAATTTTTGACTGTGGGACCCACGTGAGCCCATCGGCATTCCCGTGCACACTTCCAGGCCCTCTGTGCCCAGCCTTGATCCCTGGCCTGGAGCACACTCAACTGAACAGCCTGATGCCAACGTGGTGCATCATGGCGCTGTGGAACGAGTCCCTGGACAGCACGATAGCGAATGAGGCACAGGGCCTAGCTGTGCATTCCATGGGATCTTCGGCGCCATCATGAGGGTGCAAGAACCACCCCGCGCCATCGTTGACCAGTGGAACGTGATACAGACGGTAACCTCTTCGCCCTGTGCCCACCCAATCAACAAGCAAGCGGGAATAAGCTTCTTTTCACGTCGGTCCACGATGCAGCTGTCCTCGCCAATCAGGCAGTTGCTGTCTCGACGGCACGGCACGCCCGAGAGCGGTTTACAAACACGAGTCGAATTTGTGGTCGAACGAGTTGCCCCTGGGCGACGTCATCGCGGCCGTCGCCGAGTGCATCGACGTCATCGGCAGCACGGCGAGCTCCTTGAACGCGAGCTCCGTCACGCTGCCCGAGACCGACGCGAAGAGGGGCCTGTCCGCGGGGCTCTGGGCCCAGCAGCGCTCCATGATCTCCCTGTAGGCCGCGGGGCACGACGGCGGCACGGTGGGCCTCCTGCCCGCGGCCACGAGCGCGGGGATGTCCCACACGACCGCCTCGGCCCACGGGTCGGCCTGCGCGGCGATCGACCACATGGTCACGCCGAACGCGTAGACGTCGACGGCGGCGCTGTACTCGTGGCCCTCCAGCAGCTCGGGCGCCCTGGGCGAGGGGGCAGGCCGTCGGGAGGAGCCGAGTGGCACAGTCCTTTCATTATGGGCTCATAGATGACTTCTCTCATACATGGAATTAAAAGCCCCCTTTTGCACAATAAATGACCATAAATGACTGTCATGTATGACTCATTTATAACATACGACTGTCGTGTATGACTCATTTATAGCATACGACAGTACTACACGACACTTTAATTAATGAGAGTCTCAAATGAGACACAAATACCCAGTGAGTTTCTAAGTGGTCATTAATGAGCCAAAAATGAAAGGACTGTGGAGGGCGGAGTGAGGAGGAGCCCGGGGGGGGCTAGAGGGGCCAGCGCACAGGTACGCAGGGGTGCCGACGCCGATGGTGTAGCGGAAGAGCTCGTTGATGTCCTTGACGGTCCGCGAGCAGCCAAAGTCGGTGAGCTTGCAGTTGACCTTGTCGCCGAGGTCGAACGAGCTGATCAGCACGTTGGACGGCTTGAGGTCCCTGTGGATGACGCCGTTGGAGTGCAGGAAGGCCATGGCCTCTGCGATGTTCTGCACGAACTTGAGCCTGAGGGCGTAGGCCAGCGGGGCGCCCGAGCGGATGAGCGCCGCGACGCTGCCAAAGGCGAAGAGCTCTGTGCAGAGGCAGAGCTTGCCGCTGATGTGCGAGGCGCCGATGAACTCGCAGATCATCGGGTGGCGCAGCGTGTTGTAGACCTCGATCTCCTTGCGGAACCTGGCCAGCACGCGCTCGTCCTCCTGGTGGTTGGCCCGCAGTATCTTCACCGCCACGGGCCGCCCTCTGTACCGCCCCCTGTAGACGCTCCTGCGGCGCTGCCCCCCGTGAGCTCTCGCCCGCCTCGCTGGGCGTGAGGAACGGAGAGGGCGGCAGTGGCACCCGAAGGCCCCGGAGGCGAGGGCCGGGGGCTCGAGCTCGATCTCCTCGGGGTCGATGCGGTCGCTGGCGGCGCTGTTGAGGCGGACCTCGAGCACCGCGGGCGCCCTGCCGCCAACGACGATCTTGGCGCGGCCCGTCGCGAGGCTCGTCGTGAGCCGCAGCGTCACCGACACGCGCAGCTGCGCCGTGCCGAACGAGGGCAGCACGCCGCGGGCGGGCGCGCACGACCAGACGAGGCGCTCCGTGTCGCCGGGCACGTGCACGCAGAAGCTCCTGCGCCGCGGCGAGCGGTTCGCGAGGACCACCGTCTCGCTGTACTCGCGGCCCACGAGGTACGTCGACTCGGCCGGCACGCCGAACGTCAGCAGCGACGCCGAGACCTGCACGCTGAGGCTCCGCTCCAGCGCCTCTGCCGCCCGCGTGGGGCTCAGCTCCAGCAGCTCCGCGTACTCCTGCGCGCCCATCACCTGAGGGGCGCGCAGAGGCCGTCAGAGAGGTCGCGGACCGGGCGGAGGGCGGAGGGGGGAACGAGAGGACCTCGGGGGGCAGCAGCGTGAGGGCGTGGAGCTTAGCGCGGCGGAGCTTGAGGCCCCACCAGGCGGCCAGCGCGATGAGCGGCACCGCGACGACGACGAGGGCGACGGGCAGCGTGTAGGCGACGACGGGGGCGCTGGCCGAGGCGTCGCCGAGGACGACGGTGTAGTTGAGGACGAAGCCCGAGGCCGAGACGGCGTCGCCCGAGACGAGCATCACGTAGACGACGCGGCCGTCGACGCGGAACGGCGTGTCCATGCGCGACTGCAGGAACATCGAGCCGTTGTTCATCTCGGTGAAGAGCGGGCTGGCGGGCGGCGCCACGGGGCGGTAGACGGCGAAGAGGTCCTTGTCGTCGACGCTGAACGCGAGGATGCGCAGCTCGATGCCCACGAACGCGGCGTCGCCCTCGCGCGTCTCGGGCGCGATGATCCACGTGCAGTTCATGCCGAGGTCGTACGTCGTCGGCCACCCGGGCGGCGCGTTCTCGTCCGAGCGCACGACGCCGCTGCGGGCCGTCAGCGTCGGCGGGCTCGAGGGGCTGCAGCCGCGCGTGCAGTTCCACCAGAAGCGCCCGCGCTCGCAGCGCTGCTGCGTGACGTTGCCCGCGCCGCAGGCCGCCCAGGGCAGCACGAAGAACGTCTCGGTGTAGGCCAGCGAGAAGACGTCGGCCGAGCCGAAGAACGAGAGCGTGTGGGGCCCGGGCGACATCATCGACGGCGTCAGCCACGTCCTGCTGCCCGCCAGCGTCGCGTTCCAGCCGCTGGCCACGTCGGGCGGCCGCGTGCGCCCCGTCGCCACGTAGAACCACTGCCTGTAGTCGGCGCCGCCGCCGGGCAGCAGCCCGTCGAGCATCAGCCACTCGGTCCGCGGCCTCCCCGTCGCGGGCAGCGAGTAGTTGAGCCGCAGGCCCTCGCCCGGGCACAGCAGCGCCACGACGGCGCCCTCGGGGCAGCCGGCAACGCCCGCGGGGCACGGGCGGCGCGGCCCGAGGCTCAGGAGGTTCTGGCAGCGGCTGCCCATGAAGCCCGCGTGGCAGACGCACGAGCCGCGCCTGCAGACGCCGTGCACGCACGCGGGGTCGCACGTCAGCGGCGTGCAGTTCCACGCGAAGGCCACGCCGACGGCGGAGAGCGGGGCCAGCGGGTCGTCCGAGCGCCGCAGCGCGAAGAGCAGCGTCACGAGGGCCAGGAAGCCCGAGCGGAACGGGCACTCGAGGTGCAGCGTGAAGTACGCGGGCCGCGCCGCAGTGGGCACGAGGCCCGCGGGCGCCAGCGACACGTTGCGGGCCGACGACTCGAGCAGGCCCCACGAGGCGCTCTGCATCAGCTCGTACGTCTCGAGTATGCCGACCTGCGAAGCTCTCCAAGTCAGTGCGGCAGAAAACGAACGCCATTGACGGCAGCGGCACTCCAATCAACCGCATGGGCATTATTAGGCGCAGCCCGACGCCCACGCAAGGGTTCCCCCTGGGAACATGTTTGGAACTAGGGAATCTAGATTCGGAGAAGATTTCGGGGGGAATCTGTGCAGGAAAAGTGCACGAGACGAGCGCACGTCGCTGGAGAAGGCGTAGGAGACGTTGTAGGCGGCGGACGAGTACCACTTGAAGCGCAGGGTGTCGCTGACGAGGGACAGGGGCTTGCGCGTGAGGGCGGCGGGGCTGTCGAGCGCGTAGCCCCGCACAGCGCTGCCGTTGAACACCAGCGGCGTCGTTACCGGGGCCGCCGAGTCCGCCGAGCCCGTGCACACGACGCTGAGGCCCTCTCCGGGGGCCCCGCGCGCCGCGGCCAGCAGCGCGGCCCACAGAGCCCACAGCCGCGGTCGCATAGAAACTCTGCGGTATCTAGATTTTTTGTCGAAAAATCGCCTCAGCGAGTGCTCGTGTTCATGCTACTTTCCAAAACAAGTGGAGAACCCAGAGATGGAGATGAAGCTAGATGCGTGAAGGGCCCTCTGGTGGAAGTTTAAGATCTACCTTGGCTCCAATTGGATAATGTACTAGCATCTCACTCTGTATCATTGTATGGATTTGTTTGAATGAATGTCCGGGATAATTTATTGTGAGTCTTTTTCTCCTCCACAGGAGAGGAACGTCCGGGGGGATATGGCACGGAAAATCCTGGAGGACGTTCGTACCCCTGTTTTGCTGTTCAGCTCAGAACAAAAGAGAAAGACAACTGCAGTTTGCTAAGAAGAACCAGATAAGGAATTGGATAAGTTTTCAAAACTGTACACTGCTCTGCCAGAAAGCAGCACTCTGCATGTTGCATTAGGCATTCTTCAGAGGGTATCCGTTTCCTCAGTGCTGTCACCATCCCCAGCAGTGTTGTCATGGTCCTCTGCAGCTTCAGATGCTGCTCGGTGGTGGTGATGTGCCAGTGGTCTGGCACTGATGTTGACTCACTTGAGACCCCACAGGGAGGGCGGGGTTTGTAGAAGAACTTAGAGCAGAGAGCAAGGGGCTGGCTAACCACGCAGGCCACCAGGGCACCAGCATGGCACATGCAGAGTACCAGCATGACGTTTCCTCTCAGGTGCAGCCATGATGAGCTGCAGAACCTAAACAGCACAGCATGCACACATGACCCAGTCGTCAAGCCTCAATCTCTGCTGAGACCCATGTCTCGTGTTCAAAGCATGATGGTGCATTTAGAAATGCAGCTGGTGCCAGGTATACCAGCTCATTTCGAAAGGGAATTCCTTTTCACAGCCATTGTGCAGCCTCAGGGTCTTCACCCTCAAAGAGGTTTGCAAATGCCCAGAGACGACCTGCTGCAGGTCGTGATTTTCCCTCTGCAAACATCATCAACTCTGGATGTCCTTGCCACTGCACATCATTCTGTGGTTCTGCTCGTGGTGACAGTGGTTGGGGTTGATGCAAAGCAAACAACTCAAACAGCTGTTCTGCTTTCATCTGCCTGCCATACAGTGTGGCTTCCAGATAATTATCCTGAAAAGCCTGCACTGCTTCGGCCCTCTGGAGGGGAAGTGGGAATGCACTGATACACACAGACAAGAAGAATCCCACATACCTGTATGTGGTGAAAGCTACCTTGTTCCAGCATCTGAGGTGCTCCTCCTTCCTCCCCACTGCTCATATGAATAGTAGCCCTGCTGAAAGAGATTCTGTTCTTCACAGCTGCCTCAAACTTGGCAGTTACCTGCTGGAACCAGGCCTTCTCTGGCCACTCATTGGGCATAGACTTCCATCGTCGAAAGGTGCATGGGTCGAATCTCATGCCATTCACTGGCACAAACATTCCGTCTCCCACCACCTTATACTCACAATTCTTGACCACTAGGTACACACTCATGTCATCGGGACCCCCTGAGCCCCCCAGTGACACTTGCACCTCTCGCACCCGCAGGCTGCGAGGAGGCCAGAGCAACCGAGCCTGGTAGTGCCCATGGGTCCAGGGAGGGGCTGGGCTCAACACTTCCACTGTACCCCATAGTGCTACTACTGTAGCCGCCATTGGGATATCTCAAGCACGAGCAGGCACCTGCTCTGCAGATGAAACAGGACCTTGATTTCCCATGGTGTTGAAGAAGTTGGAGGAGAGCCCCATGCCCACAATCCCTGGGGTTGATACTACGTGCCTTATTTTGTTGGCGAACACACTAGCAATAATGTATGCCATGCTGGATGACGTTCCCAGCAGCCCTGTCAGCAGGAGTGTGTTCTACATGGCCGTCTGTGGTTTTCCCAGGACCTGCAGTATGTTGTAGATGTGCGCATTGGAGGTTGTGAGGGCTTGTAGCAGTGTGTGAGCTGCCTGTGGATCCATTCTCAGAGTGGCTGCTCTCAGATGAATGGGCATGTACTCGAGCTGCTACTGCATGGCTGGCTTCCAAATGAGGTCCAGGATGCCCCCTTCTGGACCCACATGCCCTGCCACTGGTCGCTTCAGGGGACACTCCCATCTGAGTCTGGCTCAGGGGGCGCCCTCCTACAGCCCTTCTTGGTGTGCTGGGTGTCCTGCCCCTCGTTCTTGTCACCGTGGGGTCCTTCATCCTCAGCCCCATTGTTCTCGGTACTGTCGTCCTTGGTCCCATCATACTCGGTCCCATTTTCAGTGCTCCCACTGCTGTTCATAGCGATGTCGTCATCACTTTCACCTTGCCCAGCCTGCTTTGGTGCGAGGTCGTATGCGAATTCCAGATAGGTGAAAAACTGCTTGTGCGAAGTCCATAGCCCACTCATCGGGGTCCTCTAGAAGGGACCGTACGATTCCTGCCTTCGTGCATGGTGGCTGGAGGCCACGAGCTGGCATAAGTCGTGGAGAACCTGGCACGGGACCAGGAGAAGGGTGCACCGAATATCTTCTGGTGACCCACGAATTAATACGTTCACGGTTTCGTGATGCGTGAGCCAACTGCGCAACAATCCTCGGGAAGCTGTGCAGTCCAGGGAATCTCGTTGGGCTCGGCCATAGGTGGCTGGGGTGGGGTAAATGAATGGGCGGGTTGGGTGTGACAGGGGGCCGAAAGGCACAGTGTTTGTATAACCAACAAACTTGAAAGAGTCGTGCCTGACATCAGCACTTCCACTGCCTTCCCTCAGATATTACTATTAAACTGAATGTTCCTTCATGATGTAGCTCTGTGAGCAACTCACAAGTCACAGTGCGATATGTGGTGGGCAGAGAGCCTGAACTGGCCCCAGAGCACTCTGTGGCCATACAAAAGAGGAGGCAGCACGTGGAGGTGCACACAGAGGGCAGCTGTTATGAGAGGCAAATCGATTTGCCTGGAATGTGTGGCCTGTGGCCCGATTGGACAGTGTGTGACTCGGCCATCTGCTGCCAGTTGGCTCGGCAGGTGGCATTTGTCTTGGAGGAACAGCATTTACCTGTCCGCCCCTCAGGGAAAGAGGCCCGGCCCTGCCCATCGATGGTCAGGCTCTGTTCCTGCTGTCATAGGCCAGCGGGTGAGAATTGAGCACAGAACAGCGTGAGGTCAAACATCAGTGGGTGGGCGGGATACCACATCTGTGGCGAGCTTTTCATGATGTCATCGTACCCTGGTGTTGTGGCCCATGCCACGTGGCCCGTGCCACTTCATCACTGCCATTTCACTGGCAGGATGATTCACCACTCTCACACATGTCAGACAAAACAGTTCGTTGTTTCCATTCCTCGTTACACAGTTCCCTACGAAGTGCTTTGGGCTTCATTTTGGCACTAGGGCAGTTTCAGCCACCATTGGCCAGAACTACAACCCATCCTGGTCATCAGATCACTGTGGTCCACCTTTCTGTTTCACACACATCCAGCCACCCTGTGGACACCGGCTATGACCATGACCGCGATCCACATCAACCCAGGTGACTGGTAGGACCTCATCCTCAGGTCGGACCGATTCCAGGAGGTTTTCCACTGGATTCATGATGTCGAGGCAAGGGCCGCACCAGAGGTCGACCTGGAGCAACTGCCAGTGAACACCATGGTCTCACTGGTAATAAGGTCACTCTACAAGGTGCTCAGTGGCAAAACCCTGGCACGCAACATCACACTGTCTCGCAGCTCCTGGAGATGTTGCATTTCACAGAAATTTCCACAGTTCTGGAAATCGCCAGACAGCTTATCATGTACCACGAGCCCAGCGACCAGGAAATCACCGGATAGCTCATCACGTACCACGAGCCAGACCACAACAATCTGTGTTGGATGAAGACGTCAGTCAATCACTGCGTGCTGTACTGGACAGTGATTTTGTTAGAGTTTGACTACATTATCGTGTTCCAGCCAGACGAGCAGAATTTCATCAGCAACTACTTAATGTGGTTATTCCCACTCAAGAAAGGGAACAGTACATCTTGTGGCAGCCAGGAAAGGTAATTGAGGCCACTTTGTAGAGATCACAGAAGAAGGACATCGAGACTTTCCTTTTTCAGTCGGGAATGATGAACACAAAAACAAGAACCGCAAAGATGTGATAGAGGCAGTACAGGCTTCTATTAATGACCTACCATATGTCTTTGCAGCAAAACGTACCGTTTTACCAGTTTGTAAAAAACTAAAAAGTGAAAATGTCGTTTAAAAAAAGCAAAAGTAAAATGACATATCAGGAAAAAAGAGAAAAACTAAGCAAAATAACGCTAAAGTTTACTCGAAAAACACAATAGAAACAGAGAAGAGTTGCAACATACAAACTTAAAATCAAGTAGTGTATCAGTAACCTTTCTTTGTTGGTTTCAGTGAACAAAAAGATGAGAAGAGACATCACCATCTTAAGTAAAGATCAGCACTTTTTTTCGTGTTGTGGTGATTGTGGTATCCCTGTCTTCCAGATGAAGGGTAGTCTCATACAGCTGCCCTACCACTGGCATTTCTGCTGGTCCCTGGGCCCAGTGTGCAAGGCCAGTACAGAGGTGGTTTGGGCATCACCTTTCCTAGCAGAGTCCAACTCTTCCAGGAAGAGCAGGTCGATCTCTGACATTGTGGGCTCTGAGGAAGAGGGAACAACAACCTTCTTAGCCTTGCACTTGCATTGCCCTGTTGTTGCTGACGGGAAGAGGTTCTTCTTCATTTACCATGCTTGTCTTCTTCTCGAGGAGCTGTGCACTGACAGCTGTACCTGGCTCTTCCAGTGCTACTCCACCTGGTGCTGGTACTGGCTGTGCCCATGAAATCAGTGTCCCCACTGAGACCTCTGTCTTGCCCTCCTCTGTGCTTCTTGTGGGGTCTTTTCTTCTTCTCATCACTTAACACCTTGGGGTTCCATGCCTCATTCTCTGCTTCTTTCGGGGAATTAAGGTCTGAGTCCTGGTCATGTTTGAGCCTCTTGGTCAGGCCCAACTCCTTCTAAAACTTCTCCAGGTTCTCCCTGCTGATAAGTGGTTCGGTGATGATGGCATGAAGAGCCCTGATCTGATTATGTGCCTCGATGTTGTGGAATTCCTAGGCGGCACATTAGAAAGAAACCACAAGATGAATACCGAGAGGAACAGAGTCCGAGCTGAGAGATAGATCAACTCCTTGGCTGGCAGCTTCATGTACATCTTCTTCAACTCCTCTTGGGTTTCTGCCTTCATGGCACTCCACGTGATGCCCATTTCCTTGATCAGTCTGGCCTGCCTGCTTGCATCCTTGTTGTGCATCAGCTCATCCCATCCTGCCTTGCTCTGCAGTCTGAATGCTACATCTGCATTCGACCTGGGGAGGATTTGCCTGTGGAACAAGTTAATTGGAAAAGAGCATGAGAAATTTACTTTTCTTGTTCAAGGTCTCTCATCAGGGAATAGAGCATCATGTGGCCAACAGTAGCAGTCGTAATCCTGTTCACTGCTGTGTTGTACCACCGGCAGTGCTCAAATGTCATGGGCTGGAAGAGATGCCACAACATGCTCTCTGCTGGCACATAGCATGTGCCCCTGGCATATAGTTATTATGTGCCACTGGCATATAGTTATGTGCCGCTGGCATAATTAAGTGCCGCCAGCATATTCCTGTGGGAGGGAAAGGGGTATTTGGGGCATTTTGGCTTTTGGCCGAAATGACACTTTTTTGTTGCAAAAATGACCCAAAACAAATACGGAAAAATGAGAAAACGTACCAAATATGGATTGAAATGTAGTGTGCAGAAGTGCATATTTTTGACTCATGCAACAATATCTGGAGAAAGAAGAAAATGAAATATGATAAAAAGCCAGGGACAAAGGCACTTTATTGTTGTATGTGAGTGACCCGCCAACAATGAGGATGAAACCACTGGTTGCACTGAGTGCAAAAAAGGTAGTCCTGGAACCTCTCTTTTCAGAAGACGATTTACAGGCAGCACACTTGCCACTTTTGATGGGATTTGACCTAAACAGAATGAGAAAATGGAAAAAATGAAAGGGTAAACTCACGATTGAGAAACGAGAGTATGATTGGCAGGTAGAGAGGTGGTCTCAAGAGCAGAGAGAGGCCACTAAATGGGTGTCAAACTTGCACCCCTGGTTTCAGCCTCCAAACCTGCAGGGGTGAAGCAACATTGTCAATGAAATGAACTACACAGGTATCATACCAGACAGTGTCAGTGAAGCCAGGCAGACTGCATAGCCAATGAGACTCGTTGAAAGCAGGCTTCCAGGAAGAGGAAGAGAGCCATTGAGCCCAGAGGTATGACAGAGTCAGAATGTCAAGTCATAATAAAGCCATAGCCCTTAGCATGAAGAACGTTGGCCATTTTCTTGGAGCCAAACCAGTTTTCAAGGATGACCTTGAAAGGAAGACCATAAGAAAGGTCAGCCAAGAGCATAAGAACGGTCTCCATTTTCTAGACCATCAGGGCTGCTATCAGCAAGCAGGGACCAGTGAAGAGATGAAAGTAACAAATGATGCCAGCAGAATCGACAAGCAAGAAGACCTTGATTCCAGTGGGGGTGTGGTTTGCCATGGACATACTGCCTGAAATGGCACTGGCCCTTGAAGGGGACAATTTCCTCATCAACAGTGACCCATTGGAATGGGTATCAATATTGTTGACTGTTTATAAGGACCTTATTGAAGAGAGGATCAAAAAGAGAGGTTGTGAAGGACTTGTTATTTGAGATGTGAAAACACCTGTGAATGTCCTTGAACCAAGAGAGGTACATCGCCTGTCAGAAACGGGGGTTTGCAGTGTTCATCCCAGGAGTGGGTTGGATTGAGACTTACAAGGGGGTCAGGACAGGAGGTCGGAGTGAGTGAAAGAAACTGAGTGAGTGACAATCCATCGAGAAGTATGAGAGAGATAGTAATACATCTAGAGGAAAGAGACAGAAACCCAGTGGTCCAGGAACTTAGCCCTATTGCATGAAGAAATTTGACAGGGATAAACCATGGAGGCAAAGTAGTTTGTTTTCTAGGACATTATTTTGAGAAGAAATGAAAGGAATGGGAAGAAGAGGAAAGAGTACATCACAGAGGTGCTGGATAAAGGCAGGGAAGAGGATGTTGAAGTAGTCATGAGGAGTGCCAATGAGGAAGGGCATTACTCTGGGGCCAGAGGCAGACGAGGGATTCCAGTGAAGTGCAGAGGGGGGCATAGCATCGGTGGACCAGTCATGGGTAGGGCCCAAGAGGAAGTTAGCTGAAATGGGAGGAATAGGAATACCCATCACCAGAACTGGAGGGGAAGAGGGCAGCAGAGGCGAGAGGGAGAATGGAGACAAGAAGAAGAAGTGTGGGCAACATTCTTGAACCCATTGGCAAGACTGAAGAATGTAAGAAAGAAATATTACAGTTATATTAAGGCAGCACAGGAGCAGAGATAATATTGGAAACAAGAAGGTGAGTTGGTTTCTAGATTTTGGATGCACAAAACCGAGGAACATAATTGGTCAAAACAGACAGGAATAAGATGATGCAAACACAGAGTATGTAGGGTTGGCCATCCCGTTGGCAGACCCAGAGTTCCTGCAGAAGAACCCAGACATCACGCTACTGGGACAGTTCGTGTCATGACTGATGAATGCAGCACAGTGGAAGTGGGTGCACAGTGGGATGAACTAGAAGAACATAATATGCACATAAGTGCATCAAGGTAAAGCAATGACTGAGGAACATAATAATTGCTCACTCAATTCATCAAACAGGGAGCAGTACAGATAGAGAAGCTGATGAAGACAGAGCTTGTCAGTGATCCAGTTAGCACAGATAGAAGGTACATTTTCCCCTCACGTTTAGTAGAGAAGCTTTGCTGTATTTTTCCGACCACCCCAAAAAGCCCATTTCTTCGCGCATGTGTATACATGCATCCACATAAAATGTGACTTGTTGGTATTTCCTAGATGATGTGATTTTGCGTGTGTGATACAACCAAATGCGATTATTTATCAATTATTAGCTTACTTACTAGGAATTGAATGTTGAAAGCACTTGTGGCCGAGTCAGTTCAGGGTGCTGTATTCGGGTTGCAGTCTCGCAAGAGGCCTGGATTCGAATCCCAGCAGATTCATTATTCCTTAAATCAAGATTGAACGTTTGGCGGCATCATTTCGGATAGGTCAAAAACCCAGATTTTTCGCAGATGCGCATATACACACGTGCGCAAAAAATGACCTTTTTGGGAGGGTTCGAAAAGTAAGTGAATTTCAATAGGTAAAAGGGATAGCAAAATACCTTAGTTTTTTACGTAGATAAGCTCTATACTAATGCTGTTCTTTTTCCAATCGCAGAAGATGATCCAGAGGATGATCACTTCTGTGCCATCAATGAGGAGGAGGATGTCATATCCTCCCTCCAAGCCCCTACCCCCTTTCCCAGCTCCCAAAGAAGAAGAAGAATGTCAGCACTGGTCACACTGAGAAGCAGCCTTCCAGCATGTCCCTCAGCCAGATCAACACCCAGTACAAGTTTGAAAAGGTCACCAACATCTTCTTTGGTAACATCATTGACATGTGTTCGAGCATGGCATCAGCATCAGGCGTGGCACAGTAGCACATTGCTGCCAAAATACACAGGTACTCCATCATGTTCGAGTAGGAGGTCCCTGTCATCCACTTCGGATCCAGCTCCAATGTCTTGTACCTTCAGCTCGACCACAACCATCACATCATCTTTATCCTCTTTATTCATGTCAAAGAGTACTTTCACTTCAAGCTTTCTATAGCATGTGAACTGTCTTCGTCTTCCTCTTCATGTCTATTCAGGTCGTCTCTGCATTTGAGGTCGCCATCATCACCAAAATCATTCAGTGAAGAGTACTGCTCGTTTTCAAGCTCTTTTTCTTCCCTTATATTACAGATGAATTCCCCATGTCCAATGCCGACTTCGGCCTCCTGTTCTCTGGCCTGTCCGAGGTCCTGTGGTATCAGCTGCTGATTCTAAGCCCCCCTGCCTCTTCTTCCTCTTCCTCTGCTACCAGGTGTGCTCTTTTCCCCACCTGTAAACCTGCCCAGAAGTGCAGAAGAAGATGTTCCTTCTTGCCTCCTTATGCATTCTGTTTGCTCTTCTTGGTTTTCAGCTGCTCTTTCAGCTTTTCCAAAGAAAGCAAATAAACATCTCTATTTGACTCTCTTTGTGTATCTGCCTCTAAAATTGCCTCTTTTACACCCCGTTTATACTGTCATAAATATCTCTTCATTTCTTTGTGTATTTGTTGTGTTTCTTGTGAAGCTAAATCTGTGTTCTTTCTGGTCTTAATTGGTGCATTGCTTCTGCTAAAATAGTCTGAAATTCACTTTTTTAAAAAACCTCTTAATACACAAAACATGTACTCTTTTTCTGATTATTTTGTTTCATTTTCCGAAATCACTCCGATAATAATCATCTCTTTTTTACTATTTTTCGCCACTGCGTTTCATTGTTTTCCTCTTTTTGCTCCAANCCACTGCGTTTCATTGTTTTCCTCTTTTTGCTCCAAAAGACAGATTTTTGGAGCAAAAAGAGGAAAACAATGAAACGCAGTGGCGAAAAATAGTAAAAAAAGAGATGATTATTATCGGAGTGATTTCGGAAAATGAAACAATATAGTCAGAAAAAGAGTACATTTTTGGATATTGAGAGATTTAAAAATGAGTGAATTTCAGATTATTTTGGCGGAAGCATTATTCCAATTTCGACCAGAAAGAGCACATATTTAGTTGCAAAAGAAAGAAAACAAATACATAAAGAAATGAAGAGATATTAATTATAGTATAGATGGGATGTAAAAGAGGTAATTTTGAGGCAGACACAGATAGAGAGTCAAAGAGATGTTAATTTGCTGTCTTTGGAAAAGCTGCAAAGAGCAGCTGAAAAACCAAGGAGAGCAAACAGGAAGCAAAGAAGATAAGAAGGAATTACCTCCTTCTGCGCTTCGGGGCAGGTTTGAAGGTGAGTGAAGAGAGAGCATGCTTGGAAGCAGAGAAAGAGAGAGGAGAGGCAGGGGGCTCAGTATCAGCAGCTGCTGCAGCTAACTGGGCAGAATCGGGGATATCAGACTGGTTTGCCTGAGGGGCATCACTGGTCTGGTCAGAGAGGGGCAGAAGAGATGGGTGGGAAAGAGAAGGGGAATCAAAAGAAAGGGAAGATGGTAGCAGCTGCAGCTGCAGGATCATCCTGAGGAGCTGCTTGGGAGTCAGGGTCACTGTCGCTGTCACCTGGAGCCTCGCCATCACCATCACCATTGCCATTGCCATAGCTCTTATCATCAGCATCACTCTCGTCACCTGATGTCTCGTCATTGGTGGAGGACTTTCCCTTGTTGGTCTTCTTGGCCTGCTGTGTCATGCAAGTTATAATGTAGTTCTTAAGCTTGATTATGCTGGGCTCGAGAACAGGGGAGTTGAAGGAGATGTTATCCCACAGCCCATCAGACAGGCCAGAGAACAGGAGGCCAAAGTCATCATTGGACATGGGGGATTCGTCTGCAATACAAGGTGAGAAAAAGAGGTAGAAAAAGAGCAGTATCCTCCCACTGGATGATGTTGGTGATTATGGCGACCTTGAAAGCAGAGATGGCCTGGATGGACATGAAGAGGAAGACGAAGACAGCCCACATGCTATAGAAGGCAAGGAAGTCAGCAGGAGGAACAGAACCAGAGGCATTGAGAAGCAGTTCAGGGCGGTCTGAAGACTCTGCTGCTCTGGTGGAGGGCAACGAGATGGTAATGGAGAAGCCCACGGGGAGGTCGCCAGAGGTGCTGAGAGGAAGGAAGTCAGAATGGTGGTGATAAGTCCTTGTTGGAGTGGAGATGCAGATGAAGGACTTAGAGAGCCTCTTGGCATGATCATCGAGGAACTCTAAGGGGGAATAGTCGGACAAAAACAGAGGAAAAACATACTCTTGAAGGGCTTGTCAATGAGTTCCTTCCAGGAGAGGGACTCAGTGAAGTGCTGCTCCCAGTGGTCAATGAGGTCAGTGAGGGCGCTGTTGGTGGTGATGTCAGTGCTCTTGTCAGAGAAGATGTACTTGAGGCAGGTCATCTGCAACCCATGCTGAGGTAAAGAAAGCTGATGTTGGTAAGGTTGGTGTGGCTGCAGAAGCAGGGATAAGGAATGGGGGCCATGAGGTTGTTGTTAATGAGAGCGAGGATGGAGGGATTGATATGGTCAATGGCATTCATGAACTTGGCAAAGAAGTTCTCCTTGATGCAGATGTGGCTGAGGAAGGAGCACTTGCAAAGGGCGATGTTGTAGAGCTTGGAGTGGGTCAAGGGGGACTTGTGCTGATTGCCAGCAGAGTCATGGGTCCTAAAGTGAAGTGAATAACATAGTTAATAACAGAGGGAAAAGGAAAAGGGAATAGACACCTAAGATGAGTGATGTGAACGAGCTGGTTGATCCATGTCTTGTGGTGAGCAGCTGTGGTGATCTCGTTGATGGCCTTGCTGAAGTACATGATGAGGAAGATTGGCATCACTGTATGAAATGAATGAGAAAAGAGAGGAAAGAAAGGAAGAGCAATACTGAAGCAGTAGATAGTAACGTGAATGAGAATGAGGCAGAGCATCCTCCAGAAGGACAAGAAGGCAGCCATCACATCACTAATGGCAGGAAGCTGGAAGTTGTAGTGCTCCATGATGTGGATGAAGAGAATGAAGATGATGCAGTGGTTGTGGTTGAGCTGGAGGTACGAGGCATTGGAGCCTGATCTGTAGCAGATGATAGGGATCTCCTGCTCGAAAATGGTGGAGCAGCTGTGCTTCTTAGCAGCCATGTACTGCTGAGCTATGGCCTGGATGACATGCTCGAAGACGTGGCTGAAGATGTTACTGAAGGAGATGTTAGTGATCTCACCGAACTTGTACTGGGCATTGATCTGGCTGAGGGACATGCTGAGAGGCAGCTCCTTAGTGTGACCAGTACCCTTCTTCTTCTTCTTCTTGGAAGCGGGGGAAGGGACAGGTGCTTGGAAGGACATGACATCCTCCTCCTTGTCAATGACACAGAAGCGATCATCCATCAGACAATCTCCTGTGAATGGAAAAAGGACAGCATTAGAAAAGGTCAACTTTTCATGCATGCGTGTATGCATATCCACGTAAAATCTAAGGTATTTTGTGATCCTTTTTTACCTATTGAAATTGACACACTTTCTGAACCCTTCCAAAAAGGTCAAATTTTTGCACATGCATATATATATGCATATATATATACGTGCATCCGCAAAAAATCTGGGATTTTGACCTATCTGAAATGATGCTGTCAAATGTTCAATCATTATTTAATAAGCAAAAAATTAATCAAAAACAACATTTTACCATATCACACACTTAAAATCCCATCATGTATGATATACCAAAAAGTCACATTTTTCACGGATGCGCATATACACATGTGTGCTAAAAATGGGCTTTTTGGAGTGGGAGGAAAATGTAGCTAAGTTACAGTGCTAGCTATGAAGGAAAATCATACCTTCTGTCTGCACTGCCTGGATTGTCATCAGCTCTGCCCTTGCCAGCTTCACTATCTCTGCTGCTTCCTGTTCATGAAGTAAGTGGAAGATAATAAGGGCTTTGCTTTACCTTGGTGCACTTGTGTGCTATTGCCATCTCGATGATGTCCTTCTGGTTCATCCCACTGCACACCCACTTCCACCATGCTGTGTTCATCAGCCACAATATGAAGCGCCCCAGCAGCATGATGTCTGGGTTCTTCTGCAGGAACTCCAGGTCTGCCAATGGGATGTTACTTTCTGCAGTCTTGCCAATAGCTTCATCAATGTTGCCCACACTTCTTCTTCTTGTCTCCATTCTTCCCCTCACCTCTGCTACCCTCTTCCCCTTCAGTCCCAGTGATGGGGTATTCCTATTCCTCCCATTTCAGCTAACTTCCTCTTGGGCCCTACCCATGACTGGTCCACCTACACTATGCCCCTCTCTGCCCTTCACTGGAATCCCTCGTCTGCCTCTGGTCCCAGAGCAATGCCCTTCCTCAATGGCACTTCTCATGACTACTTCGACCTCCTCCTCTTCCCTGCCTTCATCCAGCACCTCTGCAATGTACTCTCTTCCCTTCTTCCCTTGCCTTTCATTTCTCCTCTCAATATTCCCCTAGGAAACAAACTACTTTGCCTCTGTGGTTTATCCCTGTCACATTTCTTCACGCAATAGGGCTAAGTTCCTGGCCCACTGGTTTTCTGTCATCCTCTTTGAGATGTATCGTTACCTCTCTCTCATACTTCTTGATGATATGCTTACTCTCTTTCTTTCGCTTCCTCTGGCCTTCTGTCCTGACCCCCTGTCCTTCCAGGTCTCAATCCAACCCACTCCTGGGATGAACACTGGAGAGGTTGGACTGCAAATCCTCATTTCCTTCTGGCTATGCACCTCTATAGGTTCAAGGACATTCACAGGTGTTTCTACATCTCAAATAACAAGTTCTTCACAACCTCTCTTGTTGATCCTCTCTTCATCAAACTTATGATTAATCGCAAAAACACAAATCAATTGATATAAATTTAGTACTACATACGCTAGTAGCACTACATGTGCATCACACGCATTATCAGTTAAATCGATTAAATCGATTTAATTGCATTTAGTGATTTAATCGATTTACTCGCTAAATGTTTTGAAATTATAAAAATTCCATAAATTTTTAGTAAAAAATTTATTTTTTATTTCTGCAGCACTGTGCTGCTTTATCAGCACAGTGCAGTGCCTCTTCTGCACAGCAGAGAGGCACTGCACTTTCTTGGCTCTCATGCTCTCGAGGGCTGCGATGTTGTCCCAGTCGATGATGTTGTCCTCGTCGTGCTGCTGCTGCTCCTGCTGCTCGTTCTGCTCCTCCTCAGGGGCCTCAGGGGCCCCATTCTGCACAAAGTAAGGTTAAATAAAAATCAAATAACAGGAGAGGGCAAGGAGAAGAAAAGAGAGGAAGAGACATACCTCAACAGCAGCAGCCATCTTGGCTGCTGCTTCCTCTTCTCGTGCTGCAACCCTGATAGCAGCACGTTGGTGCTACACAGGGTTGTGGATCAGATCGAGGGTGTGGAGAGAAGAGACCTCCTCCCTGCGCCTTTTGGCTGGCTTGGCCTTGGCTTTTTTCAAAGCCTCAGCCACCAGCCGCTGAAAAGTGTAAGAAAATAATTATTATGCACATTATGCACATTATGCGCATTATGTGCATTACACACAAAAGGTACACAATTCCAGGGAAGAACAACCCCCCTTTAAAATTCAAACCACTAAGTACAGGGAGGGAAGGAGGGAATGAGGGGGAGGGAGGGCAAACACACCTTTCTACCCAGGCTCTTGTGGGAGGCCTGGGCCTCCTCCTCTGAGGAGGAGCTCGAGGTCAGCTCCTTCTCAGATATAAAGCTCCCCACACTGCTACTGGGGGGGGCTCCTGCTTGGGCTCATGCTCCAGCGGTGATGGCAGCCACTGCGCTGCCTCGCTGCCTGCTCCTTCTTGTCCTTGTGCACCGCCCGCCTGTGGTACTTGTAGTTGCTATGCTGCTGTCAGCGTTGCAGCCACAGCTCCTCCTTCAGCTGCTCCTGTGACGTTTTTTTCCATTAGTTTTCACAAGAAAAAATAGAGAGGGCGGGAGAGGACGAAAAATGCACTGTCATTTCCCGGAATCCCAAGTGTAGTGCATTAACGATGGCAGCAACCGCACCACCACCGAGATTCACTGGTGCTGCTGGTGCAGTAGGTGCTGCAGGGGCAGCACTCCCCGTTTCCAGGGGTACCCAAACCTGTGAAAAACGGGGGGACAGGGAAAAATTGTTTAAAACTGGGAAAAATAGCAAAAATGAGAGAGGGCTGAATGAAGGGCAGGGAGGGCAACAGAAGGGCAGGATGCACCCTGCCCAACTCCTCCACGAGGTGCTGCATCTGGGCCTCTGTCAATTCGGGGATGGGCAAGTCTTTCTTGCCTGCCTGCCATGAATTGTGCCTATTCTGCAAGGGGGAGAAGAGGGGGGGTCAGTGAAGGGAAAACAGGGAGGGGGGAAAGGGGACTCAAGGGGAACGAAGGGGAAGCAGGGGAGGGAGCACGCACCTTCAGGTCCTTGGCATCGCGCCAGACGACTGGCAGTGTCCAGGCACGCAGCTGCCAGTCAGTCGGCTCCCATTTAAACTTCGAGCTGTAGAGCACAGCCATGTACTCGGCAACAGCCAACACAAGAGTGTGTAGGCTGTCACCTTTCCACGGCTGTGCAGCAGCAGCTGGGGAGGGTGGCACGGCACGCGCAGGCGGGGGCGGGGGGGCAGAAGGAGGGGGCGCAGACATGCGTGAGTTGTGCTTGTCGATGCAAGGGGGAGTAGAGAGTGTTTTTAAGGTGTCAGAAAAAAGCGGGCTAAGTGCGTCATCGCATGACTCGATTTTAAGCGAAAAAACCGAGAAAAACGGCAACGTCACATTGCGTCAATCGCGTCATGCGCTGCATGCGCATAAAACGCATTTTGCGCTTGTCTCTCATTCATTCATTCGCTAAATACGCATTCAGCGCATACATCGCTACACACGCTGCACTTGCCAAAAGCCCAGCCAACCTACTTGCCAAAAACCCAGCCAACCAACATGGTCAAGTCCCAGGACAACCCCATCATTGCTGCAAAAGTAGCCAGGCAGCAGCGTCTCCTGCACAAGCTGCACAAGTCCATTGCCAAAGCACGCTGGGGATACCCTGTCCAATTCCTGGAACGGGTATTTCAGCGTTATGGAGGGCCAGACACCCCCTTCAAGAAGCTGGGAGACCTGCTGGACCTGCTGCTATACTTCAAACGCTATGGAGTGCTTGCCTCTGAGACGTCCCTGGAGGCTCCCGACCCAAGCAACTTCCGGCGCATGATGGCTCGACGCTGGCTCTACCTGGCAGAGCATGTCAACGAGATGGAGGTAAGGCCCACTTAAAAATCATCACACAATACACTTTTTTCATCTGAATGAAATCAGTATCAATTCACCATTAAATCAATTGATAATTTCAGGGCACGCATATACCCGTGTATTAGTTTATAGTAAAAAATTTAAAACATGCATTTATCATTTGAATTGCTTATTATAAATGCATCAACCTGATAACTAATTTTCGAACTATTTCACAGAGTATCTGGAATGCCCGGACTTCTGAGGCCAACAGGCTTCCACCACCCTGGTCTCGTACGATCCACAGGTCTGTGGATGTCAAGGCCATTGACATCTCATGGCCCAGCAAGAAACAGGACAAGTTCTACAACGGCAAGTACAAGGGTCACGTGGTGAAGATCCAGGTGGTGGTCAACAACCAGGGCATCCCCATGAACGTTCAAGGGTTGTACGAGGGGGTTCGCCACAACCTGAAGATCTGGCAGAGCTCAGCTCCAGGCATGGAACTGCAAGGGACACGGCTGCTGGCAGACAATGCCTATGTCAGTGTCCCAAGCAGTGAGCTGCTGACCCCCTTCAAGCACGCCTCTCTGTTTGACTCTATCAATGTAAGGCGAAGGAAAACCCCCCTCAAGTACACCAGGTTCGCAAAAATGCGCTAAATGTGCTGAACTTTCGCTACATGCGATTGTTAGTGCTACATGCGATGCATTTGATGGAATTGCATTGCTAAAATACATATGCTACCAGCACATATTTATATGCCAGCGGCATATAACTATGCCAGTGGCACATAGGCTATGCTGCCGGCATAGAAATATTCGCCAGCATAACCAGTCTTACTCGCATTTCAGCCCACTGCTGCAGCAGTACAGGCAGGCAATGACACCTGCAGCACGCCAGGACTACGAGGACACTGTTGTGCAGGCCTTCATCATCGCCATCTCCACCCTGACCAGGAACAGGGTCATTCCAACCATGAAGAAGTCAGTCCAGGTAAGGACTGACTGCCTGGAGGTGATGTACTTCACCACGCCGTTCTGGGACCCGACAGAGAACACCATGCAGAATGCAACCACTTTACTGACTGCAGTTGCAGCTGTGGTGCATCGTCTTAGCCACCTCAGCACGAGGGGGCATGCCATGGATGGCCCCAAAGCCATGCTGAATGCTGTGAGGAGCATCAAGGATAAGATCAAGGGAGCAAAGCAGGCCAGCAAGGAAACGTCTTCTGCATCTGAAGACGAGGCTGAGAGCTCCGAGTCCACTGACGAGCTGTGAGGCAAGAAGGTTGTGCAGTGCAACAGGGACAATGACCAGAAGAAGCACAAGGAGAAGACAACGACATGCAAGAGGACAAGTGAGGAAAGCAATGAGGAGTACATGGCTCCAGCTGCATCGCAATGCCTCCTTTCTCGTTCACCTTTGAAGATCCAGCAGTGTCTGGCACCAGCCCCAGCAGCAGCAGCAGCAGTGGCACCAGCAGACCGCGAGATTCTTAGGGCCCCTGGTGCTCCAGCAAAGCACATGTGGTGGTCTCAGCAGCCCACGGAGGCCTAGGACATTAACAACATTAATGCCATAAGCCTCCAGGATGCTCGCACAGCCCTGCACCAGGCTGTGAGCAATACTGTACATCACATTTCCTTCCCGTTATTCACACACATTTTATAAGCCACTGGCATATGATTATATACTGGTAGCACATAATTATATGTCTTTGCAGCCAAACATACCATTTTACCAGTTTGGAAAAAACACTTAAAAGTGAAAAAGTCGTTTTAAAGCGACATTTTGAAAAAAAGCAAAAGTAAAATGTCGTTTTAAAACGACAAATCAAAAAATGAGAAAAACTAAGTCAAAGTATGGCATAACATAATGCAAAAATGACTAGAAAGTGCATAAGAAACAGGGAAGATATGCAGTATACAAACTTAAAATCAAGTGGTGCATCAGTAACCTTTGTTGGTTTCAGTGGACAAAAAGGTGAGAAGAGACATCACCATCTTATGTAACATCAGCGCTTCCTTTTACGTGGTATGAGCACAGAACTTGTTCTGCATCTGAAGACGAGGCTGAGAGCTCCGAGTCCACTGACGAGCTGTGAGGCAAGAAGGTTGTGCAGTGCAACAGGGACAATGACCAGAAGAAGCACAAGGAGAAGACAACGACATGCAAGAGGACAAGTGAGGAAAGCAATGAGGAGTACATGGCTCCAGCTGCATCGCAATGCCTCCTTTCTCGTTCACCTTTGAAGATCCAGCAGTGTCTGGCACCAGCCCCAGCAGCAGCAGCAGCAGTGGCACCAGCAGACCGCGAGATTCTTAGGGCCCCTGGTGCTCCAGCAAAGCACATGTGGTGGTCTCAGCAGCCCACGGAGGCCTAGGACATTAACAACATTAATGCCATAAGCCTCCAGGATGCTCGCACAGCCCTGCACCAGGCTGTGAGCAATACTGTACATCACATTTCCTTCCCGTTATTCACACACATTTTATAAGCCACTGGCATATGATTATATACTGGTAGCACATAATTATATGTCTTTGCAGCCAAACATACCATTTTACCAGTTTGGAAAAAACACTTAAAAGTGAAAAAGTCGTTTTAAAGCGACATTTTGAAAAAAAGCAAAAGTAAAATGTCGTTTTAAAACGACAAATCAAAAAATGAGAAAAACTAAGTCAAAGTATGGCATAACATAATGCAAAAATGACTAGAAAGTGCATAAGAAACAGGGAAGATATGCAGTATACAAACTTAAAATCAAGTGGTGCATCAGTAACCTTTGTTGGTTTCAGTGGACAAAAAGGTGAGAAGAGACATCACCATCTTATGTAACATCAGCGCTTCCTTTTACGTGGTATGAGCACAGAACTTGTTGTTACAGCTTCTTTTTTCTTGGCAGGCAAGGAAAGGGATCTCTTAGCCCTTGCTGGTGGAGATTTCCTGGCTGTGGACTGGACTTTTCTGGCTGGGGGACGGGACCTCTGTGGAGCTCTGGATTTCTCTGAGAAAATAGGATCAGAAAAATTATTGAAAATTTATCAAGTAAAGACTTACTGGTCTTTGTCTCAGAGCCTGCTGAAGACTCTTCACTTTCTTCACCTTCTTCACTTTCTTCACTGGCATCATCAGACTTGCTCTTAGCACTCTGATTTCCTGCTCTAGCCTGCTTGGCCTGTAGCTATGTTTGATTAAATACTTAATACTGGAAAATGTACCTCGGCCAGACGTTGCTCAGCCAGCTCTTTTATCTGTCTCTCCTCAGGAAAAATGTTATTATCCAAAAATGAGAAAAAAGTCTGTTGTATTATAAACCTTTTTGAGAGGCAGAGGTGGACTCGGTCTCTGCTGCCTTGGCTGCCTCTGCTGCCACTGCGGCCTCTGTCTGTGACCTCTGCTGCCTCCACTGCCTTGGCTGCCTCTGCTGCCTCTGCTGTCTCTGCGGCCTCTGCAGCCTTGGCTGTCTCTGCTGCCTCTGTGGCCTTCTCTGCAGACTTTCCTAACTTGGCTGTCTCTGCATCCTCTGTAGCCTTTGCTGCCTCTGCTGCCTGTGCTGTGAGTGAAAATTTAAACAAAAAACTCATTTACATTTCAGAAGTCTCCTCAGTGAAATGGCCACCTCTCATCCTTGCATCCAGATCTGAGTCAGTGCAGAGCACACACGGGTCTCTCTGGCAAAGTCCCATTCACTGAAGAAGATCTATAGAATAATGTGAGTATAAAAGCTTAGATAACAGGCTCACATTCTTGGCCTCATTGCCAAAGCACATGGTAATTGAGGTATCTCTGTCCCCCAGATGAAGGGTGGCCTCGTACAGCTGCCCTACCACTGGCATCTCTGTTGGTCCCTGGACCCAGTGTGCAGCCCTGTACAGAGGTGGTTTTGGTATCACCTTTCCAACTCTGCCAGGAAGATCAGGTCGAACTCCGTCATCTGAGACTTGGGGGAAGAGGGAACAACAACTTCCTTGGCCTTGTACTTGTGCTGCCCCGCTGTTGCTGAGGGGGAGAGAGTTCTTCATTTATCATAAAGGTCTTCTCCTCGAGGGGCTGTGCACTGGCTGCTGTGCCTGCTCTTCCAGTGCTGCTCCACCTGGTGCTGGTGCTGGCTGTGCCCGTGGAATCGATGTCTTGCCTGCTGAGACCCCTGTCTTGCCCTCTCCTCTGCGCTTCTTGTGGGGTTTCTTCTTCTTCTTTTCACTCATCACCTTGGGGTTCCATGCCTCATCCTCTGCTTCTTTTGGGGATTCAAGGTCCGAGTCCTCGTCTGGCTTGAGCCTCTTTGTCAGGCCATTCTCCTTCAATCACTTCTCCAGGTTCTCCCTGCTGGTAAGTGGTACAGTGATTATGGCGTGAAGAGCCCTGATCTGATTATGTGCCTTGACATTGCGGAATGCCTAGGCAGTACATTAGAAAAGAAAACACAGAGTTATGAATACTGAGAGGGACAGAGTCCGAGCTGAGAGATACAGCTCTGGTCATAAGTTTGTTAATACTCCCCCAGGTCTAAGATTTGCTCCCAAAAGCTATTTTTCCGATTTGGGATAAAATTTCCAGATATTTTAGGTCGGCGGAGATATAAATGCATTCTCCGATTGATTTGGAATTGAGATTTTTGAATCACGCCACTTTTTAAACATGGTCTTTTTGAGCGAAAAGAAACGCTGGGAGTTGTGATTCCTCCAGAAGCACAAGCTGGGCCCTCACATGACAACCAACGCCGTGGGCAAGCAGGTCAGGTGCTCTTCCCAGATCGCCAAGAAGTGGGCCGATTTCAACGGTCCCTCACGTGCTGTGGATGCCCCTTACTCCAGTGCTCCACGCAAAACTTCGGTGCAAGATGATTCAAAAATCACCAAACTCTCAGAGCAGCATTCCACGGAGTTGTCCGCGGCTCTGGCTGGACGCCTGAAGAGGGCTCGGGTTGCTGTCTCTTCATGCACCGTACGGCGCCGTTTGAACGCCGCTGGGTGCCGCTACAAGAAGCCGATGATCAAATTTCTCCTCTCGGCACGCCACCGCGAAGATCGCAAGATTTTCGCTCAAACTCGGTGGAACCAGAACTGGAACCAGGTCATTTTCACGGACAAGGCGTCCTTCGAGCTCTTTGGCACCCCGAGGGGAGCATGGCAGTCGAGGTCCCACCCCTACATGGTGCGCAAAGTCAAGCACCCGGGCAAGGTGCACGTCTGGGGGTGCTTTTCAGCGGAAGGGTTCAGGTGCCTCTACACGTTCACGTGCAACCTCAATTCCAAGAAGCTCTGTCACATCTACAATAAGGCCCTGCTGCCCAGTACCAAGAAGATGTTCGGACCCGCCCCAGGTGGCTGGGTGCTGCAGGAGGACAATGACCTGAAGCACACAAGCAAACTTGCCAAGGCCTGGAGGGCCTTCCACAACGTGAACCGCATGGCCCCGCCAGCATGCTCCCCGGACCTCAACCCAATAGAAAACGTGTGGTCTCTCCTCAAGGCTCACGTGGCATTACACCGCCCCCGGAACATCAAGGGACTGCACCGCATGCTGCACAAGGAATGGGCAAGGCTTCTTAAATCTCTCGTCCAAAAATTGGTGGCGAGTATGAATTCGCACCTGGAAAGGGTCACAGAGGCTAATGGGGACTTCACCCTCTACTAACCATCAGCACTCCCCCTCTCCTCCCTCTGGCCCTTATGACAAACAAAGTCTGTTTGCTTGTCTGTTCTGGGGGAGTATTAACTTACTTATGGCCAGGGCTGTAGATCAACTCCTTGGCTGGCAGCTTCATGCACATCTTCTTCAACTCCTCTCGGTTTCTGCCTTCATGGCACTCCACGTGATGCCCATTTCCTTGATCAGCCTGGCCTGCCTGTTTGTGTCCTTGTTTTGTGCATCAGCTTATCCCACCCTGCCTTGCTCAGTCTAAATGCTACATCTGCATTCGACCTGGGGATGATTTGCCTGTGGAACAAGTTAATTGGAAAAGAGCAAGAGTAATTTACTTTTCTTGTTTGAGGTCTCTCATCAGGGAGTAGAGCGTCGTGTGGCCTATAGTAGCAGTCATCCTGTTCACTGCTGAGCTATACCACCAGCAGCACTCAAACGTCATGGGCTGAAAGAGATTGCAGTAGGGAAGCTTGACCTTCTTCCAGTTCTCTGGCTTCATCTGATCCTCGTGCTCCTCAAACATCATTGGCTCCAGAATTGTGGCAGTTAAGAGGTGTCGCAAAAGTGAAAGTTGAGAGATGTTGCAAAAGTGACAGTTGAGAGATGTCACCAAATGCAAGGAAAAAGTAACATGAATGCAACAAAAAGTACCATTTGAGTAGCAACCCAGCTGATGATCCAATAGCAACAGTTAAAAAGTGTCTTGAAAGCAACAGTTGAAAAGTGTCTTGAAAGTGACAGTTGAAAAGTGTTGCAAAAGCAACAGTTACAAAGTGTCACGATAGTGACAGTTAAAAGTATTGCAAAAGTGACAGTTACAAAGTGTCACAATAGCAACAGTCAAAAGTGTCATGAAAGTAACAGTCAAAAAGTGTTGCTTTAGTGATAGTTACAAAGTGTTGCTTTAGTAACAGTTGAAAGAAATCACTGTTAAAACAGATGAAAGAAGTTATTACCTTCTTTCTCCTCCCTCTTTTCCTTCTTCTTCTGTGATTTCTGAGATATATTTAAGAATGTTGAGAAAGGTTCAAGAAAGGTTCACAGTTGGGTGTGGGGTGTGAGTAAATGGCAAACCTCAGCCCCTACTGTTGCTAGTGCTTCTGGAGAGGATAACGATGACAGTGGAGGTGCTTCTGCTGGTGCTGGGGTCTCTGTGAGGGATATCCTCTGTTTTCGAAACTGAGTTATCCGTAGGACATCGGATAAGCACCAAAAATAAAGGCAATTTATCCGTGCAGTACACAAAGGTAGAAACAATCTCAGATGTGAGTAGTTTCATTGATGAATACCAAGGTGACAGCTATGAACTGCAATAGCAATCCAGACCATGTATCCCTGCTGTTCAGGATCTTCATCCCATGGATTATGCAGGCTGCTTCACATATTCTTCATTGATGCAAAAACACTTTCAACACGGGCACGGGCATGTTTAACAGCAGCATTATGACGTTTTTTCTCCTCTGTCAGAGTTTAAAGTCCTTTTCCACGCTTTCCCTCGTGAGGTGAAAGAGCATAGGGAGTATAAATCTTTGGGAAATTGGTCATCTTGGAACCTGCACTGAAGTGACAATCACCAATTACAATATCCTGTTGAACATGCTCTCGTATCCAATCTGCATGATGACGGAGCCATTCAGCATCACGTACCTTTGGACTGTATGGTCCCATACTGCTCGTACACGACAACAAGCATCTGTTCATACCATGTATCAATTTGCTGGACGTTTGTCCTTTTCACTCCAGTAATCACTTTTTCCTTCTCTCTGTGCATGATAAGGTAAATTCAAACATGAAATTCATACTTCCTTCCGATGCCATAGTGGAATGTCTGTAGAATCCATCCAGAGAGTGACTCCAATAACTGGAGGAATAAACTCAATTCTTCTTGCTGCAGTAACTCGACTTTCTAAACTGCCAAGTGTAATTTGCATTTCTGACCAGGGTTGA
The DNA here is from genome assembly GCA_902651635.1 of Mastigamoeba balamuthi. Lineage (NCBI taxonomy): Eukaryota > Evosea > Mastigamoebida > Mastigamoebidae > Mastigamoeba > Mastigamoeba balamuthi. The sequence goes on from CACRSC010000032.1 coordinate 173,346, forward strand.
AGTGCTAGATGAGTCCGATTAAGATTAACAATGAAGGTGTCATTGCTGCACTGATACCACTGCCTGATACCCTTGCGGAGCTTATTGATGCCCACATTATACATATCACGAAAAAGTGTTATTTCCACCCAAATTCTCACGAGGTCAGTGGACCGGACCATTCCATTAAGCAGTGGGCCCTGGTGCTCTGCTGCACGGATCATCTTGGCAAGTAGGGCAACACCGAGAATATTACGCAGAGTTACTTGTATAGCTCACCGAGAGAGCAGTCTGTTGTTGGTCTTTTCTCTGGCCATGAGTTCCAGCACGGATAAGTCCCATTATTTATGAACTGATATCCGGTCAGATACAGATAAGTCACTGCAAAATAATACCAGATATCCCTCTGTGGTCTTCTCAGGCTGTAGCACCTCTGCCAGCCTCTTCAGCAGAGGTGGGGCAGCATGTTGCGCAGGTGTTTTCTCTGTGAAAAAGACTCGAAAAATCTCAAGATTTGTATATCTCTTTCTATAAAATCAACAAATATCATGATATTCATATCTTTTCACTATCTCTTATAGCATTTCTAAGTTTGACTGCACTCAGTGACATCAATTTGCCTTTCAAAATCCTTTATTCAAATCCTAAATGGCTAGGCACACAGGGAAAAATACACACTGTGACAACTGCGGCAGCAAGCTTAGCAGGAGTGCCTGCAAGAGAACAGCAGAAACTGTTCACATACAGGTCAGCTAAAAATAGTGCCCAATACTGTTTTGTAATTACACAATTGATTGTATTTCATTTTAGATATTTATTAATTAGTTTTNCCGAGAGAGCAGTCTGTTGTTGGTCTTTTCTCTGGCCATGAGTTCCAGCACGGATAAGTCCCATTATTTATGAACTGATATCCGGTCAGATACAGATAAGTCACTGCAAAATAATACCAGATATCCCTCTGTGGTCTTCTCAGGCTGTAGCACCTCTGCCAGCCTCTTCAGCAGAGGTGGGGCAGCATGTTGCGCAGGTGTTTTCTCTGTGAAAAAGACTCGAAAAATCTCAAGATTTGTATATCTCTTTCTATAAAATCAACAAATATCATGATATTCATATCTTTTCACTATCTCTTATAGCATTTCTAAGTTTGACTGCACTCAGTGACATCAATTTGCCTTTCAAAATCCTTTATTCAAATCCTAAATGGCTAGGCACACAGGGAAAAATACACACTGTGACAACTGCGGCAGCAAGCTTAGCAGGAGTGCCTGCAAGAGAACAGCAGAAACTGTTCACATACAGGTCAGCTAAAAATAGTGCCCAATACTGTTTTGTAATTACACAATTGATTGTATTTCATTTTAGATATTTATTAATTAGTTTTTTACAGATTTTTACTATTACTTTTGACTGTCACTTTCACAACACTTTTCAACTGTCACTTTCAAGACACTTTTCAACTGTCGCTATTGCGACACTTTTAACTGTTGCTAAAGTGACACTTTGTAACTGTTGCTTTCGTAACACTTTTCAACTGTCACTTTTGTGATACTTTTCAACTGTTGCTTTTGTGACACTTTTGACTGTTACTTTCACGACACTTTTTACTGTTGCTAAAGCAACACTTTGTAACTCACTTTTAATACACTTTTTAACTGTTGCTTTCATACCACTTTTAACTGTAGCTAATGTGACACTTTTACTATCACTTATGTGAATCACTTTTTCAGAGGTGGTCCAACAGCAACAACTTTGTTGGAACTGCTGCACTTGTTCAGGATGGGATTCAAGGACATCCAGTTGACATACCAGCTACTTGCACAACTTCCCTGCTGTTCTTCATGCTATTCTTCACTCAATCCTTTCTTACTCTTATCTGTGAGTTTACCAATTAAAGAGTCCTAGAGAAACTGGCATCGCCAACGAATCTGCCTATGCTCAGTCAGCCTGGATGCTGGGCTGCTATTGATTGGAAGGGCTTCTAGGCTTTATAGCCATTGTACTGTATAGCAGGCATTATAATCTCTCTCTGCATAAGCTGTGGAGCACAGGACAGGGCATTGATTGTATAAAGTGTAGTATGTCACGGCAGAGGTTTGTGGATATCAAAAATAAGCTGCACTTTGCTCCAACCAGATCTGCAAGTGATGATAGAAAGAATTTTCTTTTAAGACCCTTTCTTCTGATGTTCAACACTGCTGCTAAGATGTTCTGGATACCTGGTCAGCACAATACCATTAACGATACAATATGCAGTCATAAAAACAGATGTGCTCTTTACTCTTATGATGGCAGAGGAAAACCACATCCAAATGGAAAGATCTTGGACATTCTGGTAAATGACAACTACATCTGGCACATTTCACTAAGGGATGTAGATGAAAACCCCCAAGGGCAGGTAATCTGCAAATCATTGTTCCTTCTCAACACTCTCAGGTTCTTCTGCACAGAACACAGTCCTTATGCCTGACTCTTCCTCGTCCTGGCTATCTCCTGTGCATAGATCAGGGCTACTCCACATGGGAGACTGCCCAATGGCTTCATGCAAATGACTGGGGATTCACCATTTCCATGACAGCCAGGTCTCCTTCCTGGCTCTGGGCAAATGGGCTGTGCTCCTCCAAGCTCAAGCAGGACGAAATGCGATTTTCTGTCTTCCCTGATGGTTCCTTGGCCTCTCTGGCCTGGAGAGACAATGGCGAAGTCCATCTTCTCACAAACCTGATTCCTGCTGATACTGTATGCCTCTGTCTCACCAGACCCAAGAAGAGGGGAACCTCTTATGAAAAGCAGTGAAAAGAGGTCTCTGCCATAGCAGAGTGGTACAGGAGTGAATATCGTGCTGTTGATGCTGTAAATGCCAGGTCTGGGTTACTTAACTCCCGTCACTACAGACAGCTCAAGTGGACTATGCCTAACTTCCACCTTATTGTTATGCTTTGGAACCAGAATGCTTATCATCTTTATTGCATGCAAAACAAAAGTAAGGTATCAATGAATGCCTTCACTGATGTTTTTGTTCATGATTCTCTCTTTCAAATGGTTCAGCACACACACTACTATTACAAGCCATCATTCAGCTCCTGTATTCCCTCAGATGCCCAGTTGGGCCATGCTTGCCACAGGATCTGCCGTGTCTCCTCTTCCCGTTACTGCTCCTTTTGCTGGTTCACAAAGAGAAAGAGGTCTTTAAGCAACTACCTGTGCACCAAATGCAGGCTGATGCTTCACAGGAAATGTGTGTCACTTCACAACACCACACTGGTCAGGAACAGCAAGACTTGTACTACAAAAATCAAAAGTCAGATTATTCAAGAGAAAAACAAAGTTAGTAGTCCCAGCTGTCCCTGTAACAGACACCATCATCACACCCAGAAACAAGAAAAGCAGAGGCTTCGGTGGTCGCTCTGTTATAACATCTTCTTCCTTCAAGCCTACTACCATTCTGTCATCTTTTTCAGTGGCTAGGCCTCCTCTTGCTCAAGTTCAGTTGCCTTTCTCATTCAGAAGAGCTAATCTGCCCTATAACCACAATAACTGCTGCCATCTGAGCAGTGCTGTTATTGGTTTCTATTCGGGCCTGTGTCAGAACCCTGCTGGACTACAGTTGCTTTCTGCTCCACCTACATGCCAGAGTATGGCTGTGTTGCAGCAGATTCATCAACAGAGGTTCACTCAGTCCTCTTTCGGTGAGCTCTACTATGGTCCCTGTGGTTCCAGGCCAATGCCTATGCAGTCACCTGACATTTGGTTCTCTGCTTTTAGGCCTGCTATACAATTTCAGTGTGACATTTCAGGAACATGTCCCATTCACGGGCCAATTGTATGTTAAAGGCCATTCTTGTCGGCAAATTCAGATGTGGCCAATCCCCTTCAGGCCATCAGGTTGTACATAGAACATGGTCATAACATGCACTGCAATGCACCCATTGACATTGATCCATCTGCTGATGTAGCAGCAGATGCACAGTGTCGCTGCATGCTGGACATCAACACAACACACTACACATTCTCTTCTCTTGTTATCTTTGTCAACCAGACAACACATCAGAACCCCTTTATTTTCACAGTACCACACATGTTTCAGCTGAACTACACATCAGCAATTTTTCTGCTGATCAATTTTTGTTCAAATATTTTGTCGTTTTAAAACAACATTCTCTGTTTTTTCAATTTCAAAATGTAGTTTTAAAACGACATTTTTTCATACTTGGTTTTTCTTTGAAACTGGTAAAATGGTACGTTTGGCTGCAAAGACATATGCCAGCAGCACATAGCATATGCCACCAGCATATAAATATTTCACACAACCTTCACTAATCATTGTTAAACCACAGAAAGAGCGTGAGAAGACTCTGCAGTTAGCACTGCAGTCCATTCAGTCCCTCAGCACACGTACGAAGGACCTGGTAGCACTGAATCAGAAATCTCAGGACGAGATGAAGAGGCTGACTGCCGAAATCACCCCTGCTGCTGGACCAGGTCTTCTCATTCCAGCACAGCAGCAGGACCAGATCATAAAGGGCTGGGAGGCTGTGAGGGCCAAGTTGAAGGAGAAGATCACCACATACAAGAAGGAGCAGGTCAGGGTGACCAACGAGATGCACAAGAAGCACGTGCTCATTGCACTAAGGAATCTCCTCACAGAACAGTATTCGGAGCAGAACAACCCAAACTTATCTGTTAAGCCAACAAGTGGGCAGGCACAGTATATGAGCATTGTGCATCCTCACCTGGAACGACCTGGACCTGTGGATTTCAGTAACTGTCATGTTCAGAATGCAGTCACCCTCGTACTGCCCTGCAGCAGCCCCAGCACTGCTGAGCTGCTGCTGATCCTTGCCACTCACAGAGGATCCAGTGCCTTCCATGTGCGCCAAGTGATATGAGTGCTGTTGACACCCGGCCCTTCTGGTGGTCCCGTGGGCAACGAGTAGCTTTGCTGAAAAACGTCACGTTGGCACAGCCCACTTCCCAATTTGGCAGTCAGACATAGAATGTTGCATTATGAGCACCTCCACTTGCCATGCATTACCCACAACCTGCATTCTGCAGGACTCCACACAGTCTGTATTTGCATTATTCACAGGGCGTCCGTGCCCCCTGTTTCACCATCGCCTGTAGTATCATCGTGCTCCACTGCCATTGCCATTGCTGCTTCTGATGACTGTGCCCCTGCTGCTTGATGGCGACACTTCAGCGATGGCCCGGAGCTTACATCAACCCACTTGAGTCCACGCGGAGGGCGGGGCTTATAGGAGGACTTGGAGCAGAGGGCGAGGGGCTGGCTGACCACACGGACCACCAGGGCGCCAGCGTGGCGCACGCAGAGCACCACCACGACATGCCCTCCCAGGTGCAGCCGCGACGAGCTGCAGAACCTGCGCAGCACAGCACACAGAGCGCACAGCATCACATCAGTCCCCACCATCAAGGGCCGAAATTGCATGCCAGCACAAGGCGAGGCAACGCCTATTGGCGGAGCGAGGTGCGGGTACGTGCATTTACGAGTGGCGCTGTTTCGCAGCCACAGCATTATTTCGAGATGAACGAGCACCCAAGAGTGCCCAGGAGACGTTCGTCCTGGACCACCCACGAGCATCGGCATACGAGTGTGCTGTGTACGCGTGTGTGGAGGGGGGCGCACGAGAGGCAGCGGTAGAAGACAAAGAGGCGGTCGCTGGGGCTCTCGGCGATCTCCTCCCCCATCTCCCCGCTGATCACCACCGGCTGCCTCCTGTTCCTCCCCCTGCCCCCGCACTTGCCGCACGGCCCCATGGCTGCCCTCCCCCCAGGTACAGCGGTGGCGGTGGACCGCTGCGCGTTAGTTGCGACTGCCACGGCCGCTCTTGAAAGATTAGCACCCAAAACAATACCAGAGAGAAAACCACGCGGGTGCGCGCACCAGCGGCGTCCGGGCGGCCGGCACTGTGTACGGTGGCGGACCTCCCGGCGTTGCGTATGTCAGCGGGGGTGACGCCTGTGCGCTGCATCCACTGCGCGCGGGCCACGAGCCACACCTGCCCATCACACCAAGATATTTTCGCACCCGACGATAGTCAGTCACCGCACAGGCCGCACTGGCTGGGCCGCGCAGGGCCATGGACCCCTCCGGGGGTTTGCGCCTGTGCTGCATGAGGCGGGGGATCTGTGCGGGAGACCTGGAATGGCTGCGCTCTGCGTATTTCTGACGCTGTCGTGCGCAGCTCACAGTCCGCCTGCCGCTGCAGCTCCGCTTCCCCGCCGTCGACACTACTCTGCTGCTGCTGCTCGCCGCTGTTGCCAGGGCCTCCGACAGCACAACTGTTCATGCAGGAGCTCTGTCGTTATCTCGCCCCTCCAGGCGGCACCGTCACAATTTTGTCGTAACTTTTTTCTCTCCTCGTGCGTAAGAAGAAAGACGAAAGTCGCAGTCCGGTTTGGGGGCAGCAGCCCGTCCTGTTCGCTCGCTTTGGGTTATGCTCACGAGCGCTGTTGGGGTTGCACAAGCATAGGCGGGTAATGGCTGTGGTGCACACAGGGCAGATGTCGTGCGAGGTTAGCTTTGCTGGCGGTTTTTGTCATAGGCATGTAGATGTGCCTGCTCGCATCCTGCCCACAGAAAAGAGGCTCGGGTGTGTGCCGGCGAGCAGCTTTGCTCAATACGTCACGGCGAAAAAGGCTCGGCTGCCTCGGGTGCGGGGCTGGAGGGGGGCTTTCGCACGGCGCACGCAATTAGGGCCTGCGAGGGGCACACGCATGGGAGCGAGCGATACCAGGGCACCCAACAAGACTTCGCCATTTCTCGGCGAGCCTGCCCGCATCCCAGGCCGGATATTTATGCTTCGGAAATAACCAACCAGCCGGTTCACTTCGGTCGCACGCGCGCTTGCTACGTGCGCCAGCTCGTGTAGCGTTCCAATGCAGCAGGGGGTAGCATGTGTCATTGTTCTTGAGGACAACGCCGCTCTCCCTGTGTGATCTTACTGGTTTGTCACTTGAGAGAGTAGCAGGTGAGGCGCGGCCACGTAAGCAAGGGCACGACGCCCAGACGTGCGCGCAGTTCTTATGCGCTGCAGACATTCATACCAGCGCACTGGCCTCATTGGGTGCAACAATCAGCACTTCGCTAGGTGCAGTGAGACGGGACTTGTGACATCCTGTCCGCTTCTCACTCTTCATCGCCCTCGAGGGCGCCTTTGCTGTGTGCCGCTGTCTCTGCTGAGCCGTAGCGCTGCAGCAGTGGCCCGGGGCTGACGTCGATCCACGTGAAACAGCGCTGCTGTGGAGGGCGAGGCTTGTAGGAGGACTTGGAGCAGAGAGCGAGGGGCTGGCTGACCACGCGGGTCACCAGGGCGCCAGAGTGGTGCACGCAGAGCACCAGCACGACGTGCCCTCCCAGGTGCAGCCGCGACGAGCTGCAGAACCTGCGCATCATAGCTCGTCAGCAACGCAACTCATCAGGACAAAGGGCGGAACAGTCAATCGTCCGTGCAGGGAACAAAAAGACATGATAATGAACCGTGCAGGAATCGCAGCTCGGGAGGGAAGGCGGTGGAAGAGCACACTGACGCAGTATACGAGGGAGGCGGCGGAGAAGCAGAGGGGAGTCATCTACCCACGTCGCCTCGGACGCAGGATCTTCCGGACCACTCAGAATTAGGAGGAGTGCGCAGCAGCTGGGGGTCACTCGGAAGAATGGGACTATGGCTGGCTCCCTGTCCCAGTTCGTGTCTGGCACCACCGCTCAGGAGTACCCCCGTGTGCGCGCCAAATGTGTGTGATAGAAGGGGAAGGGAGAGAGAGGCGAGCGCACGAGAGGCAGCGGTAGAAGACAAAGAGGCGGTCGCTGGGGCTCTCGGCGATCTCCTCCCCCATCTCCCCGCTGATCACCACCGGCTGCCTCCTGTTCCTCCCCTTTCCCCCGCACTTGCCGCACGGCCCTGTGGCTGCCCATCCGCAGAGGCCCCACACGTGTGAGCCGTCTATCTGTAGCGCATCTCCCCAATCGAAATATGTAATAAAGAAAACCGCGCAGTGCCGCACCAGCGGCTTCCTGGCGGCCGGCGCTGTGCACGGTGGCCGTCCTCCCGGCTTTACGTATGTCGTCGGGGGTGACGCCTGTGTTCTGCATCCACTGCGCGCGGGCTACGAGCCACACCTGCACCACCCCACACAAATTCACAAGAGCCGCCCAGAACGCTGCTCAGTGTTCCTGCGGTGGTCTTCCCCGCCCGCTGGCGGACTGCATGGATCCACACCCCCTCATCCAAGAGCGAGCGGTGGGGGTACGCGCGCGCGTGTGGGCCCGGAGGGGCAGCGCGGGAGACCTGGAACGGCTGCCCTCTGTGTATTTCTGACGCTGTCGTGCGCAGCTCACAGCCCGCCTGCGGCCGCTCTGCTTCCGCCGCGCCCCCAACTTCGCGGATGCTGCCACCCGTAGCGGGTGTGTCCATCGTGCGGAAGGCAGCTGGCTTGTTTGTATGCTCCTCCTCTGCTCGCGGAGTGATTCGATTTCGCGAGTAGAATTCCTCTATACGCCACTACTAATGTCTTATGTACGTTATGCCCCTCGCGAGCGGGCAGGATGATGGGGCAGCAGGCGCGACCGCCAAAGGGGATACCGTCCCTCGCGAGGTTGTGAGTTTTGTGTTTCGGGGACCTGCTTGTTGTGCCGTACACGAACGAAGCAGCATTTTTCCTGGTATAGCCGATAAGCTTTGCTTCACGCCCGCCCTGCTATGTCGGCAATGACAAATGCCGTTCTTCAATAGTTAGGACGGCCCAAAGGGCACAAACGGGCATGCCTGCTCCCCAGGCTTTTCAACTTGAGTCAGCACGCAGGAACTGTGCGAGATCATATACGAAATTGTGCTTCAGTAACACAAATAAGTATGTATTATAAGAGAACAACAGTCTCTCGCCACCCGGCGCGCATCTGTATGTCTCTGTCGCGAGTCGTTATGCAACCACCATGGCAGCAGGGGGGAAGGCTCTTCTTCCGTCTCTGGGTTTTAGAAATTTGATCTTCAAAAACCCCCCAGCAGAGAGCACTCCTTGGTCCTTGTACAGTCCACTCCGAGGTCAGCACCACGGGGACAGCACTCATCCCACAAACTGCTGCAACCTGTACCGCACTGGGGGCAGTGTTCTTCTCTATACGCGGCAGTGAGAGAGCGGTAACGGGGAGGATACTCAAGAATCCACAGCCGGCCCAGAACGCCTGGCTGGAGACCCACCGCCGAGCCAGAGCGAAACCAAGAGAAAGAGGGGGGTGCGTGCCCACGCGCACAGACCTCGCGCGTGGCTCTGTGGCGGTGTTCCATCGCCGTGGTGCGCGCTGCTGCCCTCTTTTTTTGCGTATTGAGATAATTCATACAGAAGAAAACCCACACCGCACTGCGTACCGGTGGCCTCCTAGCGGCAGGCGAATTGCGCCGTGACGGTCCCTTTCGTGCTTCTCCTGCCACCGTCTGGTGCCTGAGCGCTGCTTCCGCTGCTCGCTGCCACCGATCCTTTTTCTCGCACCCAAAACTGACTCAAGTCAGACAGACACACCTGCTGAATCTCTTCTGCAGAGCTTCGCAACCCACGCGGGGTGGGGAGAGGGAGAGGATGGACGGAACTCTTCCGACAGCCCAGCCGCACGCACCAGCAGCAGTGGAGTGGGTACCTCCGCGGCAGAGCACTGCGATTTCGTGCTCTTTAGTTTTCCTCTGCGCACGAGTGCGTCACTCGCGGGTTGGGCTCCGAGATTTGGGTGCTCCTCCAGAGAAACGGGCGCACCGGAGCTGGAGGACCCGCGCCGCGCGGGCGAGCGGTGCTGTACGGTGGGTGGGTATGAGTCTTCGCCATTCCTGGCTGTGTGACGTGCTCTGAACCCGATCGGGCAGCGCGCGACCCACAATAGATGCCGATATGCTTTGCTCGGTGGGTTCTTGCGAATTCGCACACTCCGACCCAGTTGGCTCGCCCGCACTCCCCGCACGGCCCGTCCCCGCGCTCTATTCTTCCTGCACGGGCGGTGCACGTAAGGGTAGAGGGACCACCTGCCCTGAAGGTATGCGGTAGGCGGCACTTCCGGGCACCTCAGGTCTAATGGATTGAATTCAATGTACAGGCGGTGTGTGACTCCACGGTGTCGCTTAAAGACTGAGGCATGTGACAAAAATTGCATTTGCGTTCTGCCGTGTTGGTGTTCGACTCAATGACAGATCAATCAGCCAAATCGAACGTGGCATCCTCAGCAATTGACTCTATGCTGAGAAAACGATGAATTTGAATATTCTCTCCGA
>CACRSC010000032.1:185421-218944 GCA_902651635.1 Mastigamoeba balamuthi
AAGTATGGTAACCAGCTGCAGAAGAGCATTGAACTGGCATTAAAGAGTTGCATATATCAGTGATATCATACTGCTACGAGGTGATCCATGTTTGTGTTCAGCTTTGCAAGTTGTACTACACAGTACTGACAAACACTAGTGCAGCATTCTGCAGGCAGAGGCTGTAGAACTGGAAATGAGAGATGGATTAGGAAGCCATATGTGTGGTCTAAGTGCACGGAAAGGACACACTGTGATGTCAGCATCTAGCACCACAGAAAGCAGACTGAGAGCTTTGGTATCTGCCATCTGGTAGGAAACGAGTGCCAGGCCATATGCAGAATGGGCAAATCAGCCTTAATAATTGTGTGCTGAACATGAGAAAGGGCTGCTGCAGTGACTGCCAGATTGCAGGTATTCGTCATCTCCTCACTATCCATGGAGTTTGGTGTTTTGGCTTTATGAATGACACAGTGTAAAATGACACAGTTTCCCCTTCCTCTCAGCATAGCATCATTTGCCAGCCAATTCATGTTCGATTCGGATGTATCCTGACGTGGCCCTGCCACAGCTAAATCGCCAGGCTACAAATCAGAAATTTGGAGAACATGAGGATTGCCTCAGTCTTTAATGCTTGTCGCGTAGGTAGGTGTTTGCAATCCTCCTTGTGCTCTCTCATCACAGAGAATCAAGCTTATCCCAGAGTCGGTGGGATCTGTGAGGGTGTGACAGCGGGGTGCCAACACAGATGCCCGGCCTGAGGAGCAGAAGAAGTCAGTACACGCCGAGATGACTGCACCGACCAGCAGGCCGTGCAGTACTACTGTCATACCTGGTTGTTAACCCCGCCACACTCGCCCCAAACAACACTCGCACACAGAACAAGCATGAGCGCCTGAGCCAGATACAGCTGAAGGGGACGACCGTGCAGCATTCACCCACACAAAGCCCTGCGAAATGCCCTACATCCCAGTTTTGCTTCTCGCCTATTCCCCGAACGCCAACGGCGCAGCTGTGCCCGCCGTGCTGCCTCGAATGGGGGCATCACGCGAGCAGCCATGAGACCTCCGTGCCAGTCCGAGGCTTACGAACGCCAGCGGTGCGCTGGCTGTGGCAGGATCCAATGGAAGGTGAAGGGCAGCAAAACAGCTGTTGCCACACTGGGCCATACACATGGTCTGCGACAGACAGGAGCACATGGCCCTGCTGCCTATGACCACATGCACGCACTGGCAGATGCCGTCAACGCTCCCAGGCAAGCGACCATCGGCATTCCATCTCGTTCGGCAGGCACGGCATCGACCGACATCCCGTGACGTTATCGTAGACACGCATTTACTAAAGAACTCGCACACTCGCACACCCGCAGACGCATGGACTGCGCACTCCAGGGCCAGCTGGGCGCTGCCCTCTCCCTCCTCTCTGCTACTGCCTCGCCGGTTCCCGGGGCGGCAGATCACCAGGGAGCCATCACGGTGCAGGGCGGAGAGGGCGCAGAGCACTGCTCGTTGATTACTACCGTTTCGGCAGTGCACAGGTTCCAGCCGTTCCAGGTCACCCGATTTGCTTCCTCGTACCACACCACGCGGCCTTCCCTGACGCTGTCCCCCCATCCTGTTCTTTGACGTGTAGGTTCGGTCTGACGCGGTGCGAGTGGCGATCGCTAAGATGTGCGGTGGGTGCCTTCGGTGCTTTTTTTTTTCTTGTGCTCGCAGGTGTGGCTTGTGGCCCGGGCGCAGTGGATGCAACGCACTGGCATCACTCCCGCTGACATACGCGACGCCGGGAGGTGTGCCACAGTGCACCACGCCGACAGTCCCGATGCCACGGGTGAGCACTCGTCGCCGTTCTCACAATGCGCCCAGACCATTGCATCGTGCGCCAAGTGCAACAGTACAGGCACTGTGCGGAGGCAGCCGATGGTGATCAGCGGGGAGATGGGGGAGGAGAGCGCCGAGAGTCCCAGCGACCGACTCTTTGTCTTCTACCGCAGCCTCTCGTGCGACCATGCGCACTCGTTACACATACCCACCACCTTCTCCGTGAAACGCGAGGGAAACTGTCACGATGACTGGAACGCAATCATTTTGTTCAGGTTCTGCAGCTCGTCGCGGCTGCACCTGGGAGGGCACGTCGTGCTGGTGCTCTGCGTGCACCACGCAGGCACCCTGGTGGCCCGCGTGGTCAGCCAGCCCCTCGCCCTCTGCTCCAAGTCCTCCTACAAGCCCCGCCCCCCGCAGCAGCGCTGCTTTAAGTGGGTGGACATGGCCGAGCCATGCAGAAAGCAGAGGAAGAGACCCGCAGAGTCAGACTTGATTGACGCCGAATGACCTGGGTGGTCTCAAATCGAGTCCGGGTTAATCGAGTGCGTGAAGACAGAAGTGATTCGCCCATGATCAGGAATTATGATGGGAGAGAATACAACAAGAGAAAAGCAACTGATTTCAAGTGAGACCAGACCAGAGAGTATTTTGTCTTGTGTTGTTAGCACAAAATGCGGAATTACTTCTCAACAAGTATTCACTTTGAATTTCTGTCATTTCGCCACACCACAGGAACCAGACCACTAGCTCAGAAGCACCAGGCCCGACACCCCACTGAACAATCCGACAACCTTCTCAACCCGGCCCAGCAACGGAACTGCCCAAATGCCATCAGGGCTATTGGATGCACCTGGTCTCTGACATAAGCAAGAAACAGAGTCATGCCTATTGTGCTGCTTCTCCTTTTCTTCACCCCTACTGGGGCTTGGGCCGCAACAAACACTATAACAAAAGCATGCTGGAATGTGCAAACACCCTATTCGGGCCCAGTTATACTCATTATCAAAATGATCAAACAATGCACCAATCTATACTAAACTCCCCAGAAAATAGAGCCTTGCAAGAACTCTGAGTAGTAGATGAACAACAGGTGGACGAAGCTGCAAGGACAGAGGGTACCGACTGCATATAGGCCCACGACGTGGAAATCCAGTTCCTCGTCCACCATACAGTGGAAGACTTTTGGACAGTTAGGATCACAATACGTACAGCCCCCAACGGGAATCACCAGCATTGTAGGCACTGGGACACAATAGCGGTCTGCTTAGACCGGAAAAATGACTACCAATTTTGTCGGTGATCTCAACACCTGGGTGGACCACCCTACAACTCTCCACGGCACAGCAGAAAAGCGGATGCTCACACATAAACCAAAATTTGATATGGGCGATGTTTTGAGGAGGGGAGGAACGGCGACCCCGACCCACTATGGAACACAAAAACCGATTAGACTATATCCTGGCCACCCGCCACCTAGTGATCCGGATAACCAGCTGCGACACCGAGCAGCAGACATCTCCGACAACACCCCAATCCACTGCACAGTAGACCTTCAAGAGGTAATACTGCGACATCGCTGGACCCCACCTCCCCAGATAGTATCATGGACAAAAACGCAGTCCCCCGAAGCGCAGTCAGCCCAGATACGGGAATGGCAAGGAGCCATCCTACAAGCCCAACCGGTTGAAAGTATGGATATCCTACTACAAAGTAGGGACAATAGTGACACGTAACATAACAACCCTGTATGCCAACACGGAAGCCAGATCCCACACAGCCCATGGCCCTACGCAATGGGATGTGGAGTCTGCCAGGGCGACCCACTGTCCTGAACCCTCTTCATCCTGGCTATAACCCCCATTTGTGGGTGGTACCAACTACAAGTACCTGGGCATTCACCTTGACCCCCCAGGGCACGAAGCCTTTCACGCCCCCGCGTCATGCAGATCCTACTAGAACAATGCAGCTGGCTGTGCACGAGGAAAACCCTGTCAGTAGTGCTGTGGCTATAGATAGTCAACATGGTAATAAAATGGAATGGCCCAATCCCATGCGAGCACGATGGCACAAACAAAACAAACTATCAGAGACCCTATCTCATAACCTGGAAAACGCCGTGGTGGGCAAGATAGGCCCAGCAGCAGCCCTCAGCCGACGACACATCTTTGCCCTCACAAGTCAGTGAGGCATGGGACTCCGAAATCTGGCATACATCAATCGAACTAATATGGCGAATAACCTCACAGAGGAAGAAATGGCACAGTCAGCTCATAGCCACTGATGGCTCATTCGACCCAACACAGGCAGAATGGCAATGACAGTAATGAATGGATGATGGCTACCCCGAACTGAACGAAACAAAACGAGTTACAGGCGCACTAGCATCCTGGACCCCAGAACTCAGGGCGGAAGATTATATTGCCGAAATGCCTCATAGCATGTGACAATGACTTAATAGTCCGCACACTCAATGAGGGAGACACAAGCACAGAAGTAGACTGCGATGCAGTCTGAAGGTTCATCAGACAATGTGAGGTTGCTCGCACACAAGGGGGGGACATTGTACTCACACCACCTATGGGCATGCCTGCAACTACTAGACTGGAGAAACTGAGCTGTCTCCTTATTGTCTGCATGTGTGAGGGGGGATGGCATGTCTGCAACACGGTCATATGTGGGTTGGCAGAACCTTGGGAACTGGAACTAAGGGTAGAGGCACCTTTGCCCCTCAGTGACTGTGCCCTCTGTGCAGTACTGTGCAGGCCCAGAGGTCCCCAGAGGGAACCTCCTGGAACCTCACAGGCCAGGGCCACCGAAGCATGCCGTGGGGTGCTTTGAGACTGGGGTGCTGACTGGTGGGCTCGAGGCCACAGCCGAACCCAGTCACGCCACCCAGCTCCGGGGCAGAAGTTGGAAGACTCCTACCACTGCTGCCACGTCCTCTTCCAACCAAGTTGTTGCTTTTGAAAAAAACAAAAACAAGGTGAAGATGAGGAAGGAGGAAGAGCCACCGTGTGCTGTTGGAGCTGTTCTCTTCAAAAGAGGGGCAACCGCATCAGCAGCTGCTGTCACAGAAATCTGCACCGAGATTTCCCAGCTCATTGCAGACTTGAAGGGCTCTTGTCTCTCCTCTGTTGAGCCTATGGCCCACAGTAGAGAAACCGAGCTGTCTCCTTATTGTCTGCTTGCATGGGGGGACGGTGTGTCTGTGACATGGTCATATGTGGGTTGGCAGAACCTTGGGAACTGGAACTGAGAGGTAGAGGCTCCAAGATGACCAATTTCCCAAACTATTTATACTCCCTATGCTCTTCCATCTCATGAGAGGAAGCGTGGAAAAGGACTTTAAACTCTGACATAGGAGAAAAACGTCATAATGCTGCTGTAAAACATGCCTGTGCCCGTGTTGAAAGTGTTTTTGCATCATTGAAGAATATGTGGAGCAGCCTGCATGATCCATGGGATGGAGATCCTGAACAGCAGGAATACATGGCCTGGATTGCTATTGCAGTTCATAACCGCCACCTTGGTATTCGTCAATACACTTACTCACATCTGAGATTGTTTCTACCTTTGTGTTGCCTTTTTTTTTGGTGCTTATCCGATGTCCTATGGATAACTCAGTTTCGAAAACAGAGGATATCCCTCTCTGCTGCCTTGGCTGCCTCTGTTACCTTTGCTGCCTTTACTGCCTCTGATATATCAGCAGCATGTACTGGTGCTGCTTCTGCAGACTTTGGTTCTGGTGTCATGTTGATCTTAGTTATCGTGGACTTGAAGGATGAGAAAACAATAACATTCTTGGCCTTGCACTTGCATTGCTCTGCTGTTACTAAGGAGAAGAGAGGTTCTTCATCATCTATCATGCTGGCTCCTCCTCAAGGGGCTGGGCACTGGCTGCTGTGCCTGGCTTGCCCAGTGCTACTCCACCTGGTTCTGGTGCTGGCTGTGCCTGTGGAATTGGTGTCTTGCCTGCTGAGACCTCTTCCTTACTCTCTTCTCTGCACTTCTTGTGGGGTCTTTTCTTCTTCTCATCACTCAGCACCTTGGGGTTCCAAACCTCGTTCTCTGTTTCCTTTGGGGATTCAAGGTCTGAGTCCTGGTCACACTTAAACCTCTTGGACAGACCCATCTGGATCAACCACTTCTCCAGGTTATCTCTGCTCCTAAGTGGCTCAGCAATGATGGCATGAAGAGTTCATATCTGATTAAGTGCCTCGAGCCCACGGAATGCCTAGGCAAGACATTAATACCGAGAGGAACAGAGTCTGACCAGTAAGGTAGATCAACTCCTTGGCTGACAGCTCCATGCACATCTTCTTCAACTCCTCTTGGGTTTCTGCCTTCATAGCACATCACACTATGCTCATTTCCTTGATCAGTCTGGCCTGCCTGTTTGCATCCTTATTGTGCAATCAGCTATTCCTATTCTGCCCTGCTCTGCAGTCTGAATGCTATATCAGTTTTCGACCTGGGCAGGATTTGCCGGTGGAACAAGTTAATGGTTAATAGGAAAAAAGCACAACTAACATTACTTCTCTTGTTCAAGGTCTCTCATCAGGGAATAGTGCATTGTGTGGCCAACAGTTGCAGTTATCTTGTTTATGACAGTACTGTACCACCAGCAGTGCTCAAATGTCAAGAGCTGGAACAGATTGCAGAGGGGAGCTTGATCTTCTTCCATTTCTCTGGCTTCATCTGCTCCTCGTGCTCAATGGCTGAGAAAATCAATGTGAATGATATAAGAGGTATCGTGAAAGCAACAGTATAGAAAACAGGTTAGGTTTAGCAAAAAAGATATACCATTTAAGTTGCGACCCAGCTAATGATCCAGCGCATACCCTTCATCACAATGAGAGCAACTGAAAACAACTGGATGAAGTCTATTAAGCTTCCCTTGCAGAACTCCTCAGAAAGCATCGTTTTGATGTACTTCATAATGTCATTCCAGTTGGGATCACAGTTAGGTGTTAAGTGTGGGTAAATCTGATATCTGAGCTGCAGCTGTCACTTCTAGGACAGAAGGCAATGAAGGTGGAGGTGGAGGTAGTTCTGCTGATGCTGCTGCGGTCAATGCTGACTTCTCTGCCTTTACCTCCTCTGTTGGCCTCTCTGGCAGAGAAGGAGCAGCAATTTGCACAGGTGGCTGCTTCACCATGTGTTTTGAAAAAATAACTTACATTAAGATTTTTCTATCTCTTTCTATAATTTTCTATTATATCATGATATTTGTATCTTTTCAGTTTGCATTTCTGAGTTAGACTGTACATAGTCTTAATCATTTTTCATTAGTCAACACCTTCAGCCAATTTCTGAATGGCTAGGCACAGAATGAAAAACCCACAGTAGAAGGAAGTGGAGCAAAAAAGCCTCTAAGCTTGCAACACAAACTCTACAGATGCAGGTAAGCGAAAAAAGTTATTAAATACAGTTGTACTTCTGAACAATTGATTGTTTTCATTAAACTATTTTCTCATATTAGTACATCTGTAATACTGTTCAACTGTCACCTTAGTGACACCTTTCAACTGTTGCTTTTGTAATACTTATTAACTGTGACTTTCGTGACACTTTCAACTATCACTTTCACAACACTTGCAACTATCACAAAAGTGACACTTTTCAACTGTCACTTTCACGACACTTTCAAATGTCACTTTTGCGACATTTTTTGACAATTGCTTTCGTGGCACTTTTTGACTGTTGCTTTCATGACACTTGTAACTGTCACTTTCGTGACTTTCTCAATTATTTTCAGGAATGGTCTAGAACAACATGTTCAGAATGGGATTCAAGGACATTCTGTGGATATACCAGCTATACAACTCCACTGCTACTCTTCATGCTCTTCTTCACTCAGGCCTTTCTGACACTTATCTGTGAGTTTACCAATCGAAGAGTCACAACGAATCCCCCAATGCTGAGTCAGTCGGGATGCTGGACTGCTTTTGATTGACAGGAGCTTCTTGGCTCATAGCCATTGTACTTCACAGCAGACATTATAATCTATCTCTGTGTAAGCTGTAGAGTTGAAGTCAGAGCATTGGTTGCATACTGTGTAGTATGTCAAGCAAGGCAACATTTTCTGAATATCAAAAATTAACTGCACTTTGCTCTGACCAGATCTGCAAGTGATCAATAGAAAGGGTTATCTTCTGAGACCCTACTTCTCATATTCAACACTGCTGCTAAGATGTTCTGGATTCCTGGTCAGCACAATACCATTGATGATACAATTGCAAGTCACAAATACTGACATGCTCTGTACTCTTATGGATGGCAACAGAGGAAAACCGCATCCCAATGGAAACATCCTGGACATACTGCTCAAATGATAACTACATCTGGCACATTTCCCTCAGGTGTGTTGATAATGAACCGCAAGGACAGGTAAACTGCAAATCATTGTTTCTTCTCCTCAGGTCCTACTGCACAGAACACAGTCCATGTGCCTGACTCTTCCTTCACGTCCTGGTTATCTTCTGTGCATTGATCAGGGCTACTCTACATGGGAGACTGCCCAATGGCTTCGTGCAAATGACTGGGGATTCACCATTTCCATAACAGTCAGGTCTCCTTCCTGGCTCTGGGCAAAGGGGCTGTGCTCTTTCAAGCTCAAGCAGGACGAAATGTGTATCTCTGTCTCCCCTGATGGTTCCTTGGCCTCTCTGTCCTGGAGAGACAATGAAGAAGTCAATCTTCTCACAAATATGATTCCTCCTGACACTGTGTGCCTCTGTCTCAACCGACCCAAGAAGAGGGGCACCTCTTGTGAAAAGCAGTGAAAAGAGGTCTCTGCCATAGCAGAGTGGTACAGGAGTGAATATCGTGCTGTTAATGCTGTCAATGCCAGGTCTGGCTTACTTCACTTCCGCCATTACAGACAGCTCAAGTGAACTATGCCAAACTTCCACCTTGTAATGCTTTGGAACCAGAATGCTTATCACCTCTATTGCACGCAAAACAAAAGTGAGGTATCAATGGATGCCTTCACTGATGTTTTTGTTCATGATTCTCTCTTTCAAATGGTTCAGCACACACACTACTATTACAAGCCATCATTCAACTCCTGTATTCCCACAGATGCCCAGTTGGGCCATGCTTGCCACAGGATCTGCCGTGTCTTCTCTTCCCGTTACTGCTCCTTTTACTGGTTCACAAAGAGGAAGAGGTATTTTAGCAACTACCTGTGCACCCACTGCAGATTGATGCTTCGTAAGAAATGTGTGTTATTTCATAACGCCACACACTGATCAGGAACAGCAAGTAAGACTTGCAATGCAAAAATCAAAAATCAGAATGTTCAAGAGAAAAACAAAGTTAGTAATGCCAGCTGTTCCTGTAACAGACACCATCATCACACCCAGAAACAAGAAAAGCAGAGTCTTTGGTGGTTGCTCTGTAATAACCTCTTCTTCCTCCAAGTCCACCACCTTCCTGTCATCTCTTTCAGTGGCTAGGCCTCCTCTTGCTCAAGTTCAGTTGCCAGCCTCCTTCAGAAGAGCTAGCCTGCCCTATAACCACAATAACTGCTGCCATCTGAGCAGTGCTGTTATTGGTTTCTATTCAGGCCTGTGTCAGAACCCTGCTGGACTACAGTTGCTTTCTGCTCCACCTACATGCCAGAGTATGGCTGTGTTGCAGCAGATTCATCAACAGAGGTTCACTCAGTCCTCTTTCGGTGAGCTCTACTACGGTCCCTGTGGTTCCAGGCCAATGCCTATGCAGTCACCTGACATTTGGTTCTCTGCTTTTAGGCCTGCTATACAATTTCAGTGTGACATTTCAGGAACATGTCCATTCACGGGCCAATTGTACGTTCAAGGCCATTCTTGTCAGCACATCCCCTTCAGGCCATCAGGTTGTACATCGATCATGGGCATAACATGCACTGCAATGCACCCATTGACATTGATCCATCTGCTGATGTAGCAGCAGATGCACAGTGTCCCTGCACACTGGACATCAACACAACACACTACACATTCTCGCCACTTGTTGTCTTTGTCAACCAGACAACACATCAGAAGCTCCTTTATTTACACAGTATCATACACGTTTCACCAGAACTACAACACATCTGCATTTCTTCCTAGTCAGCTGCACTCTTTTGGTCTGTATGCACTCATACACTTTCAGCACTCACACTGGGATGTATTCTTCAGGTATTACACTTCGTGGTACTGCTTTAATAATGTTCTCCATTCTGTCTCATACATTTTACCACATAAACAAATCACTGGAAATAGAAGAAAAAGTGAACTAATTACTAAATACCTCTTCCAGTCTGCACTCTGCCTCTTCTCTGATTTCCTCTCCTCTTCTAAACAGGAATCTGATGTTATTTAAGTGTTGTAGAAAGCAAAGTAGCAACTCTTTAATGACCTTTTTGTGATGCAGAAACAGACTTAAAAACCTCAGTGCTCTCTGAAGCTGCTTTCGAGGTCTGGGTTTCCTCAGGAATCTGGGCTATGTGGGGTTGCTGGGTCTCCAAGAACTGCTCATCTGCCTTGGTTTGCTTGTCTTCCTCAGGCTGCTTGGCTTCCTTAGGCTGCTTGTCTCCCTCTGGCTGCTCGGCTTCCTTGGGCTGCTTGTCTCTCTCTGGCTGCTTGTCTTCCTTGGACTGCTGGTTCTTCTTGGATGGCTGGGGGCTGTGGGCCCTTGGGTTTCTGGGGTTTCGTTGCAGCTTCTGCCTGCTGCATCTTCATTCCAACAGCTAATGAAGGATGAGAAAAAATAAGAAAAAATGTAGGCACATTTGAGAAGACGCATCATGGCCTGAGCTCCTTCCCCTCCTATCATTCAGACAGGGATCTCTGGTGTAGTCTCATTTGCTGAAGAAGACCTGTTAAATGTTAGTACAGAAATCATGTATATTAACACACGTTTTTGGCCTCATTGCAGAAGCACATCTAGACAGTGGTCACCCTGTCCCCCAGGCAGATTGTGGCCTCGTACAGCTGCCCCTGAACGTTGCTGACCCCTGAGTCCAGTGGGCTGCCCTGTACAGTGCTGGATGGGAAGTGACCTTCCTCAGAAGAGACTCGAGCTGTGAAAGGAAGAACATATCAATCTCCCTCAACACAGGCTTTGGGGGAGATGGAACTACAGCCTTTCTCTTGGGCTGACTGGCTTCTGTGGAGGGGGAGAGCGGCTCCTGCTCCATGACCTCCTCAGCATCCTGCATTCCCACTGGGCTGTCACTGGGAATCTCAATTGCTAACTCTGCTGTCCCTGGCTCACCCAGGGCATGTCCTCCTGGTGGTGCTGGTGCTGCATGGGCTCTGGGGACTGGGGTCTTACCGGAATTGATAGCCCTCTCCTTGTGGTGGCTCTTGTGCTTCTTGTGGGGCCGTTCCTCTGACTCTGACTCTGACTCTGACTCTTTCTCTGATTGGTGCTTGCATCCCAAGCAGGATTGTATGTCTTCTTTTTCTTTGGGGTCTCAAAATGTGGGTCTTTGTCATGCCTTTCCCTATTGGACTTTTTAAGTTGATGAATCCAGTCCTTTAGAGTTTCTCGACTGCAGATTGGCTTCTTGCTGCAGCCAGGGTCCCCTATGATGGCATGCAGAGCCCTGATCTGGTCCTCGGGTATAGTCTGCGGAAATCCTGTGTTTCTGGTTAGAGGAAATAATTGAATTGGTAAGTACAGAGAGGTCAAGTGTTCGAGCTGTAAGAGGAGCCAGCTGCTGCTCTGTTCTTTCCATACACAGCTTCTTGAGCTCGTTCCTTGCAGGAAGGCTCAGTGCATTCCAAGCTGTGGTCATGTCCTTGACAATGTAGGCTCTTTTCTTAGCATTGGCTTTCCTTATAAGTTCCTTCCACCCTGTTTTTTTAGTCAGTCTGCCTGCGACCTCTGCTCCTTGGGGCAATTATCCTGTACATAATGTCAGAAGTTCATGTGATTATTTAGTTTTTTTACTTTTCCTGTTTGAGGTCCATTAACAGATAGTAGATGGCCATGTAGCTGATGGTGGCTGTTGTTGCATTCACAGATGCACTGTACCAACGGCAGAGTTTGAAGCTCACGGGCTGGTAGATGTTGCAGCAAGGCAGCTTGATCTGTGCTCATGACTCGGGCTTTCTCTGATCCTCTGATTCAAAGTACTTAATCTAATTTTTGGATAAAAACAATTTTAAAATTGGTTCAAATACCCTTTGGACAGAAACAGAGCTGAGAATGTGATGCATTCCCTCCAGCACCACAAGGTGGTCTGGGAACACCTGTATGAAGTCCAGCATGCTTTCCTTGTGGTATTCCTCACTCAACATCCCCATAATGTACCCCTCGATGTTTGTCCAGTTGGGGTCCCTGAGGAATGACCATATCTTTATCTGCAAGATTAACTCAGTTTTGAATAACCAAAATCCACTTACCTGCTCAACAGTGACCTCAACTCCAAGGTTCAGCTTGATCTTGTCCTGAAAAGTCTGAAGGTTCATGTTCTGAGGCCTGAACTGCTCCTTCATGTTCTCTGCAGTGTTGTTGTACTGAGTAAGCATGTTCTTCATATTGTTGCTCATCATGCAAACCTTCAGAACACAGCTGTTGAACTTGGAGAGATTGCTGTAGTGAAGTCCCTCACTGATGTACTGGTAGAACACCTGTGTGATCTTAATCTTGTCAAGGTGATCCTGCTCCAGCTTAACTCCTATATATTATGTTATTTGTAAATGAAAAGTTTAAGTATCACAATTGCGATAATTTAAAAGTCTTGCAATTGCAACATTTTAAAATGTATCGTGATCATAACAATTCACAAGTATTGTGATCACGACATTTCAAAAGTCTTACAATTACAACATTTCAATAGTATCATGATTGTGACATTTCAAAAGTCTCGTGATCACAACATGAACTAAGTATCACTCACTAACCTTTGCTCTCGGAATTCGAGTCTACTTCCTTCTTCCCCTGAGAAAGAGTTAAGAATAGTAAGAAATATAGAAAAATAACAGAAAAGGTCTTACCTTGAACTTTGAAGCCACTGCTGCCTTGACTTATTTAGCAGCAGGTGCAGCTGCCTGGGGTGCCTGGAGTGTCTGGACTGCCTGGGCTCCTACAGCTGCTGGTACAGTCTGGAGTGCCTGAGAAACCTGGGGATCTTGGATGTTCTGGGGGGCCTGGAGGGCCTGAAGGGCCTGAAGGGCCTGGGAGGCATGAACTGCTTGGACAGCAGGGGTTGCTGGAGCTGCTGGGACTGTCTGTGGTGGTGGTCCATGGGCTGGTGTAGCCATTGCACCAGATGCTTCAAAAGAGTCTTAAACTCTCTAGATTTGTGAAAAAATCATGATATTTGAAAATCATGATATTATGGAATATCATCATACTCTAAATTAGTCTTAACCTGCTACACCAATTCAATTAGCCAATTCACCTTAATTACTGCTTTTGATAAAAGTTGGAATGAGTTAAGGACACTCTGCTAACTCTCCCTTGAGGTCTTCCTCTGCCTGCCCCTCAGATTTTTCACAACAGTGTGCACCTCATCCAGGTGGCCGGCCCCCTCTGAAGGCGCCTGTCTTTTGGAAGCTCTTTTCAAGTGAGTTGCTTGAGTATATGTCCGACATCCTCACGAGAGGGCTTCAGGACCACCGTGCTGGACCTCAAGGGTGCCAGGTCGGGGTCTCTGTCCAGAACATCCAAGATCTTGTCTTCCTCATTGTTCACATGATAGGGTGCAGACCAAAGGTCACCAGCAAGCTCTTGTCATACTTGTGCACTCATGAGGGCCATGTATCACCATGGATCAGTGAAGAGCGCTGGCAGAACATCACGGGTCAGTTTTTCCAGCTGGACAAGAGCCATCTCATCAACCTCTTCTCGGAGTAGTACTTTCAGTTCTGGAACGTATCTGGTCTTCTCTGGCTCATGCTCAATGAGAGTATGCTCAGTTTCCATGGGAACTTACCATTTACCATCATGATCAAGTGGAAGCCAACTCCAGAAGGGGCCCTGGTGTATGTCATCTGTGCTATCTCCACAGCTGGCGGCCTGCCGATTCTGCTATTTCTCATCCTGAACTTTCATGGGGGATAGCGGCAACAAGACACTCCTCATGATCCTTGAGCTGGTGTGCTCGTGAATTCGCCAGATGCAGCAGGATCATCGTCTTCCAGACCCAGTCTGCCTCACAGCAGATGTGGCCTTTGGCAACCTCAAGACTGTCCAGAGGTACCACCCACACATCTTGTTCATCATGTCTGTGAAGAAGACGAACACAAAGACCATGCTGGTGACACAGCTTGGCCATCTCGAGAGCCAGGCAGTTTCTCGAGGCTCAGTTGTTCAGGAAGTATTCTTGGATGTGGCACCTGTGTACAATATGTCCTCGTTCTTCAAGCCAGTTGATGTGCCTTGCCCAGTGATTCTGGCACCTCTACTCTCAGTGGAAACTGCCCACCTTCTCTATGATTAATTGTGACGATCTGAACATTATGGCTAAGAGGATGGGCCTCTTGATCCAGGGCTCTCACGCAGCTGTTATGCTGCGAATTGTTCAGGGCAACTACACGGATAATAGCCCAAGCCCGAGGAAGTGGACAAGGTGGGTCCAGAACTCAGGCGACTCTCCAGATGAAGTGACCTCTGCTGATGAAGTGGCTGCTCCCTCACTGGCTGGTGAAGAGAGCGAGTCTGGGGACGATTCCCCACCTGCTGGCCAACCAGGTAACCTCTCTTCGCCCTTTGCCACTGAGGAATCAAGCGAATCACAAGAGAAAACGAGTGTGATAACACCTTCCTTCTGCCTTTCTCGCTGCATCATATGCTCAGTCAATCTGCCACTGCACTGACCCACACACACACTGCCTAACACTTGCCACCCAGAGAAACGCATGCAAGAGCTGAAGAGCTGGAACAAGGCCAAGCTGGTGGCCCACCTCAAGACTTGGCTGTGTGCCTCTGCGACGGGCAACAAGAACGTCCTTATTTGCCGAATTCTGTCCCATGAGGGTCCTGATGCTGCAGCTGTGGCTGGCCGACTCCAAGCATTCCTCTTCAACAAGGCCACTGGGCGTCTCCCACAGATCTTCCTATACAAGTTGCTCTTTAACTTCCCTGTTTTCATGTAAAAATATCTCTGTTTTCAAGAGCTAAGACAGTTACATTTCCAATTCAAAAAAGAGTCAGGTGCCAGAGCAGCACTAGCAGTTCACCTAAGGTATTCTATTTATAGATTTCATTTAAATTAGAAAACAATTTATTGTTTTTTCATTTAAGATTTTAAGAGTCTTTTTTCTTCCCTGATGGAATAAGACCCCCCCTACATGTATCCTAATGGCACACCACAGTGCTGCACAGCACAGTGGTTCCAGCCCCTGGCATCAGTGCTCTGGCAGATCTTCAGCCTGGCACTCGTGGTCCTTACCATGGCAGCACTCGTACAGCCCCCAAGATGCCTCACAGTGCCTCCAGGGGCCGGCACCATAATGCCAATTGGAGCAGGTACCCCCCCTACCTGCCCCCTCCCCATGCCCCACATACACGCCCACAAATACCCCCCAGGGCTGGGCACACCCAAGGCCCACAGAGTGATAACCTGTGGCGCCCCACAACAAGCATCAACTGAAATGCCCCCTGAGACCAAAAGTCGCACCCCAAAAGCCATTCCGTACCTGCTACCCATAATGCCCAGTGCCGTGGGCTCCATTTCATCAAACCACAGCATAGCCGAGGCACCAGTCCTGCAGCCAACACTGCCGCCAGAGCACAGCATGCAACATCCGCCAGCTCCTTCAAGCCCCACCCCTCTTTCTGAGAAATTTCCCAGCCCACACCCGGAAATACTGAAGAACACGTACCATAAAAATGGTGGCAAAAAGCACACTCAATATCACAGTGGTACAAACCAGCCAGAGCATGGAGGAGACTCCACCTGCAGATCCCCCAGTGACTATTGGTGCTCCCCTGCCAACAAAACACCCACGAGAGGACATGACGCCAGCTGATGCAGACTGCATGCAAATCAACAGCGATACTGAGAAACAACAGCTCGAAGCCCAAAGTGCACCAACAGAGGGCAGCACCCCAGCCCTGAACCCTGTGACTGAAGTGCTAGATATAGAGATCCTCCTGACCCTCATTCAGGCAGCATGCTGATAGAGTCAGATGAACCCCACAAACAGAAGCTCATAGAGCTGACCTGCCTGTACGAAACTGCTCTGGTCGCCCACATCCATGGAAAAAGCTGACATCGCCCTACGGGAGACAGCAAGAACCTCAAAGAGCTGGCTGCAGACAGTCTACAGCTGGGCGCAGCCCACGCAATGGGCGCCACCACCCAGAGCCCAACCAAGCCCAAGTGCCAGAACAGACCAAGCCCCACTTCCGAGCTTTCAGCTCACTGCACCACCATGGCCGAACAAGACAGTTGTCACATGGGGGCAAGCTGCCATGCACAATCCCGCCTGTACTGACCACTACACAGACCCTGCCCCTAGCCCAAGGTCAATCAACAGCCTATCTGGCAAGCCTCTAGCACCACTGAGAGCTGTAGAAGATGCAGACTATGAGACGGTGATGATGAACGCAATCACTCTTGTGGCAGGTGCAAGTCTACACGAGACAGAAGCACGCCAGGCAGCTATGGCTGGGATGGAACTCCTTGACCTATTCTGGGAGACACATAAAATCAACATCACGGTAAATTCAGCCTTCATAAAGTATGTCAGAAAAACAGCATAATGTTCCCGGCCCCAAATGCAGCAGTGTACTGCAAATGTCAGAAGATCGATATTGCCCAAAGGGCCAGGGGCTACTCGCCAGAAACGAAGTTCTGGGTCCTCACAGAGACCAGAATTCCCTTCACAATCTATGTCCTAGACACTGATAGGTGCAAATCCTACCCATGAGAGCTCGCCAATGCATGGGCCCAGCCAGCCAAGGCTCACATCATTGGACTCGAACCTCATGCCAATGGCTGGGCGGTCACATTCACCAATAGGAAGACGATCCTCCAGCTGGTCCTCCAGACCAACAATGACCCACGGGCCTTGGTACACACAGTGGCTGCATACCAAAACAAGCTTTACCCTGGCAAAGTATGGAAAGTGGAACTGAATGCCCATACTCAACTTGGAGCCTCACTGCACAATGCCATCAACCAGGCCTTCGAAGACTGCCCATTTGACATCACCCAGACAGGTGCTAACCCAAAAGGAGATGTCTTCATTGTGCACACATGGCCCTCAATCAACGAGTCTGCCAACATCTGCATACCGGGCTACCCCGAGGCTACCACTTACCCACATGGTACAACCACAGTCAATACTTACCTGCCCACTGACCGCACCAAACAACCATGCAGATGAGCACGAGGTGAGCAGAAACAGGTGCAGGAGGCATGGCCCACTGGCAGAGTGACCCGAGTAGACCCCCAGATGATAAGGTACCACGTAGGTATACTCCTGATGTATGTCCAAGGAGCAGCCACTATGGACAACAGCATTACCATAGCCAGTTGGAACGTTCAAAACACCCTCTTTGGAGCTGTCATACTCCTAATTAAAGCCATCAGGAACTGCACCAAACGCACAGCCCCTGAGATCATAGCACTGCAGGAACTGGGTGTAGTGGATGAAAAACAGGTCAATCAGATGGCTAATACAGAGAGAGGGATACAGCCTATTCATAGGCCAACGAGTAGGAAACAAAGTACCAGTGGGTTTCCTCGTGCTGTTTCTGACCCCCCGACTCTGACCCCCCTGCCCAAAAATTTCTACGCAAAACTTACCACACAAAATGACGTCATTTAACAATAATATTATTACAGTCGAAGAGCATGAGTATAGAGATCAAGTGCAAGGTTACACATGGAACTGGTCAAATCTGCTGTTGTCCGATATGTAGGATGAAGTTCCAGCCACAAATGATATATGTCAATAAATACAATTGACTTCTCGAGGTCGTCCACAGCATACTCCCACTTCCGCCAAATGAATGGCCAGTAGTGTCCTGCCATAGCATCATTGAATGAGTCTGCATAGTTGAATGTAGTATTGAACTCGTCCCATCCAATAACTTTCCCAGCCTTGGGAAGTTTTCTTCCAGTTTCCACCAATGCATTAGTAACAAGGAATTTCTTGCCAACGTCAGAGTCTTCTTGCCAGTTATGTAGAAAGAACTCCTTTGTACGAGAATTGTGCAATGCAGCCCACTCACCACCACAGGTTACTTCAGGTCGAAGTTGGGCAGCAAACTGTGGCCACCACATGGAATTAACAGAAGCAAGAACGGGATGATATGTGTTTTTGAGTTGCCGGTATGTTCCTGTTATTAGGTACCATGCATCCAAAGTTAGAATCGGAATTGCACCATCATCATCTGCAGGAAGTTGTTTTTCTGCCCAGTGTACTACCTCTGCTGTTTTCTGTTTTTCCCCCCTTCTTGCACACTTGATGAAGGGGAAACATCCCCAACACAAAGGGTAGAGTGCTGGTCTCCAAGCAAGTCATCAGCTCTGATATCCAATGCCCGATGTGGTCCTCTTTGTCAGGAACAAGCAATGAGCATGGTGATCCCCGTCCATAGTATTTCCTAAGTTTCTTGTTCAGCGTAGCCTGTCCACCAACCTCTACTAGAGAGCTCAGTGCATTGGTCAGACAACCAGCAGTGAACTCTTTCTTCCAGAGCATTCTCTTGGACAAAGTCCTCCAACGGTCAAGCTTCATGACCTGGTCAATTCCGAGTTTCTCTTTCAGAAAGCACTTTTCGTTCTTGAATGCAGCCTTGAAAGGATATCGAGTTTGTCCTTGGACTGAAGAGTGTTCCCGGAATTGCAGCAGGATCCAAAGAGACAGAACCTTGTAGAGAACTGAATGAAATAGGGATATGTGGTTGCAGTCTCCCAGTGCTTGAATAACACTGTCTGAGAATATCGATTCTGTGATGTGAAACATCGTGGCATCTTCCTGAAGAGCTGGATCTGGGATTGCTCCCCAGTGACCAAACGCTGGCTCTCCAAACTCCCACAGATGCGCCCCCTTCTTTTCAAACAAATTCCATCCTCGAGTGGAGAGCAAAGCTCTCTGTGTGGCCTCCCTGGCACGCTGTCTCTCCAACTCATGGACGTGCTCATGCACGTCCCACACTGGAATGGGTTCGTTGTCCTCCATCTGTGGTAAAGCGCTCTTCTTGAGATTTTAACCTATGTAGCCCAGCCAGGCTGGCGCCTATCTCAGATGGAAAGACAATTGCATAACATGACGATTCATACTGAACTGAGGGGGGAGCGCACCAGAGGGCCTGAGACCGCCAAGGCAATCACCACCACACAATTCTCGTGGAATTGTTTTCTCAGATCTTTCCCCCGATTGTCCAGAGAAGTATCTGCGGATATATCTTCTTGCCCATACATTCAGTTACCAACACAAGAAGACCCGGTCCGGTGCCCCCGTGGTGAGGAGCACTCACTTTGGATTGCTCACAAAAATGGCAGGGAACAGGGGGGTCAGAGTGGGGGGGTCAGAAACAGCATGCACAACACCATAAAAGATTACTGGTCAGTACCACGAACCACAAGGACATCCTAACAGGAACACTCAAACTCCATGCAGCGCTAAATATCATAAATGCATACAGCCCAACCAGAGGATCCCCAGCCCAGAGAGAACTTTGGTACACCATAACAGAACAGACAAAGAAAGCAATGGATAGCGTACTGGTGGGGACCTTAATACATGGATAGATCACCCTGAGGACACATATGCAACGGCAGAGCTAGATGCACAAATACCTGTGAAACCACAACATGATAGATGTCCTCAAACACCTAGGAACAGCAGCAACCACATACTACGGCTCACACAACAACACCAACAGACTAGACTACATCATCAGCACACGGAATCTGACCCCATGCATTCATGACAGTGGTGTAGGCAAACACACTGATGACCTCTCTGATCACTTACCAATATACTGCACAATTACTCTTACGGAAAACATACCATGCCAGAGGTGGAATCCCCCACAACAAGTATACTCTTGGACCAAAACTGCTTCCCCAGAGACAAGGACGGCACAGATTAGAGAGTGGCAGGATACACTGCTCCGCACCCCACTACCCCCTGACACAGATATTGGCGAGATGCAAAGTAGAGCAGTAGAAGCCACAAAACAGGTCATGGGAACCAAACCGCACAGACCAGAAGGAGGAAGAGCCAAAGCCATGCGGGCATATGATATATACCATGAAATACGAAACTCTGCAGGTGGAAACAAACACTTCACCCCAACAAACAGCATTAAGTGGATAGAATCCGAAATCATCCCCCTCCTGCAATATAAACCCAACCACTTGCATGCATACAAAACCTGGCAGAGCACCATAAAATGGATGACGTCTGCAAGGAGCATGCAGACCTCGATCGCCAGCACATGACAGTGGCCCGCAAGCAGACCAAGGAGGAGAGAAAGCACCACGAGGAGTGGGTGCAGCAGTGGCAGCTGGACGAGTTCAACATCTCACAGATGCAGAGCAAGTGAGAGAAGAGCCACAGGTCGCACTCTGCAGGTGACCCTGTACACTCGCATCCATCCCCTCTCATCACAGGTCTTGGCTCACACAGTGGGTCTTCCAACCGCAGGAGGGGCTGCTGTACTCTCTGCTCAGATGCATTAACCAACTGAACTCACACAGAGATAGACCGCATTAACGAATACATTGAATACTCAATGGCAGAAGGATGCACCAGCCCCAAGAGATTCCTCAAGGACCTACACACACCGTGTGGACCTGGACTCCCCCTAAGCTATATCAAACACAACGGCACCCGCACCACTACCCCAGAGGAAGCACGCAAAACAGTAGGCGACTGGATTCACACACACTTTAACCAAGACAACACACCAATGAGTCACGCCCTCCATGGTGGGATGCACCACACCCTGCTCTGCCCGAAATGGCTGCCACTGCTATGGACAGCAAGATCTCTGAGAAAGAACTCCAAGAGGCCGCAGGAGCCCAAAAGAGTAGGTCAGTCCCTGGCCCCACTGGGTTTAAGGCAGAGTATGTCCACATGATAAGACCTATGGATTAAGAAACTTAACGATATCTGGACAGGCACGAAACCAGTCCCGCAGTCATAGACTAGAGGAGAAATCATGCCCATTTTTAAAGAAGAAGACTGCATGATATCAGCGAATTACCGTCCCATTACATTGTGCGAAGTGGGCTACAAGATTTTACTACTATCATCAACAGTGCCACGTTTGCCAGAAATGACATACCCCCCCCCACAATAGCGACCATACAAGGCAAGGCACCATCAAGCCAGTACTGCCAGGCACAACATACAAATACCTCGGCATACACCTGGACCCACAGGGCAAAGACGCACTCAATGCACCCACCACGACTCACATTATTCTTGAGCAATGTAGCTGGATGCGCACCAAGAAATCACTGTCCCTCAAACAGCGCATCTACATTGCCAATATGGTTATCAACGGTATGGCACAATACCACGCCAGCACTATGGCCCAAAACAACAAGTTATTAGAATTACTTTTGCATACCCTAGAAAATGCAGCGATAGGTAAATTAGGGCCTGCCAACATGATAAGTTGACGACACTCTTTCACACCAACCTGACTAGGAGGACTGGGACTCTGAAACTTAGCTGATGTAATACAAAGAAAATGCACTCAGGAGGCACTGGAATGGCTCAATGCCCTGATACCAGATGGAATTATGCCAGAAACGGATAGAATCCATACTTCCATGGCTCAATGAAGATTTCATGGCAGTCTTCCTACCATACCACAGCATCGGTAAGATGAGGCTAACCGTGAATATGGCAGGACGTACCATATGGCCCTGGCAACATCTCCCACAATGGAACTCCCTCACACAAGCAGAGAGAAACATCCTTCTGGGCATGGAAACCCCAGCAGAGATCGGTTCCTTTCTGAATGAATCTCTCATACATGAAGCAGGCTACTGCAGATGGCAAATAAATAGGAAACGAGCCGAAGGACTGATGCGCCACCTGGTACAAAAAAACCAAGGTGAATCCACACACAAACCCGTAGACCTGAGCAGGATGGGATATCACTTTAATACCAATCTGTAGCTCCAATAGCCCTTCACGTCGAACACAGAAGATGGCACCTGGAAAGACTGGCTACTCATAGTAACTGATGGGTCCTATGACCTGAGCTCTGGTAAGATGGCGATGGCCATAGTAGTGGATGGGCACCTAGATATGAACGAAGCCATACAAGTCACGGGCATCTGTGCCTCATGGACACTGGAACTGTGCGCAGTCGAATATGTGGCAGAAATATGGACTCGACCTCCAAATGCATCATAGTATGTGACAACGACCTAAATTGCAGAGACCTCAATACAGTAGTAGTAGTGGACAAATATGCAGTCCGAAGATTCATCCGACTGTGTGAACTCGCACAAGCCAATGGAGGCAACATAATTCTCCAGCACATTCATAGCCACCAATTGGAAGGACGAGGGGAGGAAAGTGACACCACGAAAGCCCGCATTGCACAGGACAATCAAAGATGAGGAACGGAATTACAGAGGGTCATTCACCTGAATGTGATGGCGGACCAGCTAGCACAACAGGCACTGCCACTAGACAGATGCCACGAACCAGACCACCCTCTATGGGGAATAGAGCTCGCCTCAATCTAAGAACTTACCATGGAAGCACCATCGAAACCCACACACAACTTTCACACAGTGTTCTGCATCACTCGGCAACACTGCCTCCACTGCTGTGAAGCATCAGAGAAGACTGCAGGAATTGCAAAAATCCCCCCGGTCCTCCTCCATGAAAAAACCAGAAAACAAGCACAGCACATGGGAGGCCTCTGCTGGCATTAATTCCATTATGGGCACCTATCGCACACATAATAATGTGCAAGCAGTGACCCCCACACGAGTGTGGAACGACCTGGCCCCCCATACACGACTACACTATAGTGACCCCAGATGCCCCTTCTGTACTGTCAAAGCTGACTCCCTAACTCATCGTCTCTGGACCTGCCCCCAGCAGAATCAATGGTGCACCAAACTCACCAGCACCATAGGAATACCACAAACAGAGCTGAAGCAATGGGCTCAAGCCCAATCCACCAAAAACAAAGATGCAACCCCCATACACTACATACTAGCATATGGCACCTGGGCAAAGAACCAACAGTCAAAACAACAGCTAGAAATACAGGAAGAATGGGTCATCACCATGCGAGACTGGCTGGAAGACATGAGCCACAAAGACAACCAAAAGGAATATGAAGCACAAAAAAACAAATCCCAGGCGATACCACCAAAACCCCCTTTAACTGCCCAGACACCATTCACCCCATGAAACGCCCCAGACTGCCCACAGGACGACGTCAGATATATACGATCGTAGAGCCAACAATGGACGAAATGTGATACAAAGACATACCACAGGCACCCATCACCGAACCAACCCCAACCAAAAAAAACTACACTACACAGCCCCCGTACTGCACTGCCAGACCACTATAACCACACCACCAGTGACGCCTTATGCAGTACCACCATCCCCAACCACCCACAAAGGAACACACTGGACATGCCCATTATCCTGGTACCAGACACTGCTGTCATCAAGAAAGCCCTTAAATGCCGACGCATCCCGAATGTTGATTGAAACCACACCATAATCAGCATGTTCAACAAGTACATGGACAAAGCAAGGAACTAACAACAGAACGTGGTTCTGGAACCAGTACTCCCGGAACAGAACCGCTCCTGGACATACCCCTCAGGTCACACAACACGCACGCCCTCCCCCAAACACACCCACCATAACACCTCCTTCCAATTGCAAGACTTTTGAAATGTCACAATCACAATACTATTGAATTGTCATAATTGAGAGTTTTCAAATGTTGTGATCCAAAGACTTGTTGTGATGATGATTCTTTTCATTTAGTAGTTATCAGTTTTTTGTATATCTTTCATAATTACTAAAGAATGGTTTATCTTTTTAACATTTCTAGTAATCATAATCTTCTCACTTGCACTGCATTAAACAGGACAATGAATGGTCTGAGTACAACAAGTTTAGAGGAACTGCTACTGTAAATGTTCAGAACGGAGTTCAGGGACATCCAGTTGACATTCCCAATGATTAGTCACTTCAAGAGATGGGTACCAGTTGACTGACAGGAGCTACTTGGCTTCATAGCTATTGTATTATAGAGCAGACATTTTAATCTATCTATCTGGAAGCTCTGGAGTAAAGACAGAGGTGTAGAGTGTATAAAGTGTAGTATGTCACAACAGCATTTTATAGATATAAAAAATAATCTTCACTTTGCTCCAACCAGATCTGCAAGTGATGATAGGAAGGATTTTCTTTAAGACTCCTGCTTCTGATGTTCAACGCTGCTGCTAAGATGTTCTGGAGTGCAAGTGATGTGCAGTGCTTCAAATCGAGAAGTTGCAGGCCCAGTGTGCTGCACAGCACAAGGCAGTGCCCCAGTCACAGATAAGGAAGATTGCTCAGAGCATTTATTGCTCTGTCCCCTATCTCAACTGTATTGTGTGCTGGGTTGCTGCATGTCACTCCTTAAACTGCAAGCTGGAATCTGAAAGCAAGCAGTGGTACATTTGGCAACCCTGGCTCCAACAGTGGTTCTATCAACAGGCTGCAGAATTCTGTGGAGGCTGGACAATCTGACAGATGGCCAAGGCTATGCAGAAGAAGTAGGGCATGGGTTCACTTGCCACAGTGATTCAGCTTGCCAAGAGACTTAGATACCACTTCTGTTCATCTCCTCACTGAATCTCATTTTCAGATATCAGCATGTTCATGCTTGAGCCCTTCCAATCCTCACTTCAGAGCACTGCAATGCCTGTTCTGCATGGTGCCAGGCATCAAGAACTTATCCTGAGGGTAAGTTCTATAACCAGAACATGGTCTTCATACATGTGAACGAGAAGTGGTTTTATGCATACTGGCTTTTGCATCTGTTCTGGATTGGCTCTGATGAGTGGGCACCTGTTCAGTTCCTTCAGAGCAAGAGTCACAGCAAGAAGGTCATGGTCCTGGGAGCAGAGGCAAAGCCTCATCCTGACTATATCTTCACTGTGTGTATTGGTTTGTATCCCTGTAAAGATGTCCTTCTCACTGCTCAGCTAAGTAAGAACTGCCCTCATGGTGCCGAGGTGTTCAAGGTATTCTTCATTCAGATGGACAATGCAGGAGACCATGGAGGAAGTCATGGTGACATTAACCAGACCACCCTTCTGACTCTGCATCAATGGACTGCTGCTCTTTCTGACAAACTTCAAACACTATGTCACAATTCAGACCAGTCTCCAACAATCGAGTTCATTGCTCAGCCTCTAAAGTCTCCAGACCACAATGTTCTGGGCCTTGGTGCATGGAACTCCCTTCAAGTGACTGTTGATCAGATGAAGGATGAGGCTCAAGGTCGCCAAGTCAATGAAATGGCCATTCTCCAGGCAATTTGCAGTGCCTGGGCAGAGTGGCCTGCTGTACAGAAGTTATAGAGACTGTTTGCCACCCTGGACTGCATCTGGGACCTTGTAATTGACAAATAGGGAAATAATACACATCACATCCCACACCTGACTAAAACACAAAATTTGACAACAAGCAAGACTAAGGTGCCATTCGAGGGCAGCAGCATGGCATACTGATTGACACTGGGGAGGTGTCTCAGAGCTCGGCCTTCTTGGACCTCTCGATGCCGAGCAGCTCAATTTCGAAGACAAGGTCCGAGTTGGGCGGGATCTTGGCGCCAGCCCCCGACGCCCCATAGCCCATGTCCGACGGGATCTTGAGCTTGCGCTTCTCCCCCACGCACATACCGACGATGCCGTTGTCCCACCCTGGAGAAGATACCACCGCGCGTCAGAGATATTTTCTACGCGAGGTATGTATCTCACCCTTGATGACCTGGCCGACGCCCAGCGTGAACTCGAACGGCGAGTCGCGGTCCACAGACGAGTCGAACTTGGAGCCGTCCGACGCCAGCGTGCCCGTGTAGTGCATCTTCAGCTTGTCGCCGGGCTCGGCCTTCTGGTCGCACTTCTCGGGGCGGAACTGCAAGGGACGCAGGCAAAAGTGAAAACCGGTGAGGCACACCCCGCCGAGAACCGACACGGGGGAAACGGGAGAGCGCGGACCTTGACGCCGACGCCCAGCTTCTCGAACTTCTTGGGGGCTGCCTGCACCATAGCGGCGCACAGGACGACGGCGAGAAGAGCCCAACGCGCAAACGACATGGCGGTCAACGCAGGCAAAAAAACAATCCTAATGTACCAGAGAAATATCTCATTATCTGACACCGCAATATCTTCCCTTTTCAAGGCAGCCGCCAGGACGACAGCCCACCTCGAGGGTCCCTGGCCGCCCAGATGTGCCGGGCCTAGTGGTCGCTGGGGACGAGGGGCCACTGCTCTTCCGGTTCCTACACGAATCAAGTATTGGGAATATCTGGAAAATATCTGGGTTACGCGCCAGAATCAACAAATCCACCCCCGCCCCCGGAGAGGCACCGCAGCGAGCAGCCAGCGCGATGAGCACAGACGCGAGGAAGAGCGTGCGCAGGGCCGGCATCAGCGCCGACGACACTCGCAGGCGGCGCGAGGAGGAGCAGCTGCAGATCCGCAAGCAGAAGCGCATGGAGAGCCTCACCAAGCGCCGCCACATGCCCGCGCCCCCCGCCGACGGCATGTCCCCGGAGCCCGTGCCCGAGCCCATCGACGACCAGGTCAGCCTCCCCTGCCTCCACCGCCTCCACCCCCTCGGCCGTGTCACGTCGCATCAACGGCGCAGATATTTCCGAGATATTTTCGGAAGTTCTCTTCGCTCGCCTCTGGAGCTCCCGGGCCCTCTCTCGCTCTCCCTCCGCTCACTCACACGCGCTGGGTGCACGCGGATGGCTGGGCACGGGCGCAGAACCTCGCGGCGCTGGTGGGGATGATCAACTCGGCGGACCCCAAGCTGCAGCTCGAGGCCACGACGTCGTTCAGGAAGCTGCTGTCCATCGGTGCGCTCAGCCCCACGCCTCTGTGGCCTCCTCCTCGTCTGGCGCCCCCTGACGTTGCCCCCCGTCTTGGGCTGCGGGCACCCCTCTCCCTGCCCCTCAGAGACGAACCCGCCGATCGAGGACGTGGTGAGGGCGGGGCTCGTGCAGCGCTTTGTGGAGCTGCTGGCGGTGCACGCCAACCCGCGCCTGCAGTTCGAGGCCGCCTGGTCGCTCACCAACATCTCCTCTGGCCAGTCCCAGCACACCAAGGCGCGTGCCCCATCCACCCGCCTCCCTCTCCCCCCGTTGGCCTCTGCGCGGGGAGCTCGGAGCTGTTGTTTTGCTGTGCCTGCGTTGGAAGATCAGGAATCGAGCAGCAGCGAGTGGGCTCTTTTGCCCCTTGGAGATCAGGAATCGAGCAGTAGAACGCGGACTCTTGTTCGTTCTCCCTAGGAGGCCTGGCTTGTCTTGGAGGGCCTTGCTGCGGCGGACGAGGAGGGGCTGGGGCTCTGACCTTGGCTCGGGCGCGCGGGCAGTGCGTGGTGGACGCCGGGGCCGTGCCGGCGTTTGTGGGGCTGCTGTCGTCGCCGAGCGAGGACGTGCGCGAGCAGGCCGCCTGGGCGCTGGGCAACATCGCCGGCGACAGCGCGCAGATGCGCGACTACGTGCTGGGCTGCGGCGTGATGCCGCCGCTGGTGGCGCTGCTCTCGTCGCCCGTCAAGGTCGCCGTGCTGCGCAACGCCACGTGGTCGCTCAGCAACCTCTGCCGCGGCAAGCCGCAGCCCCAGTTCCAGCTCGTGCGCCCCGCGCTCAGCGCGCTGGCCACGCTGATCTACCACAACGACGACGAGGTGCTGACGGACGCCTGCTGGGCGCTCTCGTACCTGAGCGACGGCGCGGGCGAGCGCATCTTCGCGGTCATCGAGAGCGGCGTCGTCAGGCGCGTCGTCGAGCTGCTGCTGCACAGCTCGGTGGCCGTCCAGACGCCGGCGCTGCGCACGATCGGCAACATCGTCACGGGCGACGACGTGCAGACGCAGGTCGTCATCAACTGCGGCTGCCTCTCGGCCCTCAACGTCCTCCTCCGCAGCCAGAAGAAGGGTCCGTGCCCTCCGCCCTCCCGCTGCCCCTGCTTCGGTTCAATACTCGTGTGCCCGCACCGCGTTCGAGAGCGCGACGGGGAGGGAGGGACTGCCACTCCCGCTTTTCAGCGAGCTGTGCTGTGGTCCTTGTGTTCGGGGCAGCTTCACAGCATTGGGCCGCGCGTGCGGTCGAGTGTCTGCTGCTGTGTGGAGCACTGCGATCGCTCAGCCCGTGTCCTGGAGTCGCATTGGCTTTCTTTTTGTCGTTTCTCTCGCTGATTCATTTCAATGGGGGACCCTCATTCGTATGCTCGCACTGCGTTCAAACACGAGGGGGCAGCTACTCCCATTTGTGCTGCGAGATGTGCTGCGGGTTTTCCTTGTGTACGGGGGAGCTTCACAGAATTGGGCCGCGTGTGTTGTCGAGTATCTGCTGTTGTGTGCAGCACTGCGATCGATCAGCCCGTGCCCCGGGGGTCCGGGGGGGGTCGCGTTGGCTTTCTCTTTGCCGTTCTCTCTTGAGGGGTTGTTGTGTCACTGGGCGAGAGCAGCTCGGCTCAGCTGTGTGCGTATGCTGGCTACGCAGGCATCAAGAAGGAGGCGTGCTGGGCCATCTCGAACATCACGGCGGGGACCAAGAAGCAGATCCAGATGGTGCTCGACTCGGGGCTGCTCTCGCCGCTGCTCGACCTCGTCAGCAACAGCGAGTTTGAGATACGCAAGGAGGCCGCGTGGGCCGTCTCGAACGTCTGCACGGGGGGCAGCGCCGAGCAGGTCAAGTTCGCCGTCAACGCGGGCGCCGTGCAGCCGCTCTGCGACCTGCTCAACGTCTCGGACGCGCGCACGATCGGCGTGGCCCTCGACGCGCTCGACGCGGTGCTGCGCGTCGGCGAGCGCGAGGCCAGCGCGACGGGCGGCGCCAACGCGTACGCGGCAATGGTCGAGGAGGCCGACGGCCTGACGCGCATCGAGACGCTGCAGACGCACCAGGTCGACGCCATCTACGAGCGCGCCGTCAAGATCCTCGAGCGCTACTTCAACGCCGAGGAGGACGACGCCGAGGCCATGGCCCTCAGCTCGGCCGCCGGCGCCCAGCAGCAGGGGCAGCAGCAGAACGCGCCGTTCCAGTTCACCTTTGGCCAGCCCGCTGCGCAGGGGGGCAGCGCTGCCGCCGTGCCGCCGGGCGGCTTCTCCTTTGCGTAGGCAGCGGCAGGGAGCGCCGTCTGGCCGCTGCCGCAGTCGCCGTCGTCGTCGTCGTCGTCGTCGGTTGCTGCGTTGGGACACCGGAGGGCACTGCAGCCGGGGTGGCCCGCGGCAGTGCGTGCAGCCTTGGCTTAATTCCACACAAATGAAATGAATCCGATTCACCGGAATGGCTTCGCTCGAATTGCACTGCACACGGTTCCGAATGCCGCTGTATGGACGGGGCTGGTCATCCGCACAGATATTTGTTGTTAGCTAGTTTGTGAGAGAGATTCGCGGATCTTACGGGTTGATTGCGGGGTTTGTTGGCTTTTCTGTTAGATTTTTGCGCGCGCGATGTCGACGGACAATCAGGTCGGAGGGCACGAGGGCGCCCTGCTGTTCCAGAGCGGCCGTGTCTACAAGCCCAACACCAACCCCAAGGAGCACGCCTTCTACACCCACGGTCCGTGGCCAGCCCCCCCGGCCCGCCGCCCCAGCGTCCGGCCTGACTGATACATCACACGTCAAATATCTGGAATTCCCGATACTTCCTGATATCCCTGATTCTTGATAATTGCCCCGGCGGTGACTCACAACGCACGCGCGCGCACGCCCTCGCGCAGTCAACGCGACCAAGGGCCTGCTCAGCGAGCTGGGCCTCGTCCCCAAGTTCTACGGCGTGGGGCCCGGCACCAGCGACGCGTCGAGCGCGCAGCAGTACCTCATCATCGAGGATGTGGTCTGCAGGTGACGTCACCACCTATATTTTGATTCCGGGATGACTGGCCATGGGAATCCTGACTGGCGATATCTCGTTTCCTGTAATTTTGAAAATCCTGCGGTGGTGCTGCGAGCAGGTTCAAGAAGCCCTGCATCCTCGACATGAAGATCGGCACGCGCACGTGGCACGACGAGTGCACCCCGGCCAAGCGCGAGGCCCACATCGCGCAGGACGCGCAGTACGGCCGCAGAAATCCCCATTCTCGCACATTTCCCGGAATTCAACTGTGCCCCTCCTGCACCTTCCGCGAAGGTGCACGACGTCCAAGTACGGGTTCCGCTTCTGCGGGATGAAGGTGTGGGACCCGCAGACGGGCATGGCGCGCAAGTTCCCGCGCAAGTACGGGTGGGACTGCCTGACGGACGAGTCGATGGGAGTCGCCCTCCGCGAGTTCCTCTCGGCCGCCCGCGACCGCCGCGCCGTCGTCAGCGCCCTCCTCCACCGCCTCGACGCCGTCCACCGCTGGGCCAAGGCACGCGGCCCCTCCCCTCTGCTGCCCCGCTGCTGCTGCTGGGCCCCCCTGCCTCTTTTTCCGCGCGTGGTCGCCCAAATCAATTGATTCCGGCAAATTTGAAGTCGCTTTACGGCGAATCGAAGCGGCAGCCCAGGACCTCCTCGCTCCCTGCTTGTTGCCCGTGCGTGGTCGCCCAAATCGATTGATTTCGCCCAATTTGAAGTCGCTTACGGCGAAGCCCAGTACTTCCTCACCCCCTGCTTGCTTCCCGCGTGCGCCGTCCCATTCAATTGATATTTCGCCCAGTGAAGTTTGTTGCTTTCCTGGCGAGTCGATTCAGCAGCGCAGGACCTCCTCGCCCCCGCGCGTGCCGTCCAAATCAATTTATTTCGATCAATTTGAAGTTGTTTTTACAGCGAATCGAAGCAGCAGCCTAGGGCCTCCTCCTCTCCCAGCCCTCTCCGTCTCTGTCTCTGTCTCTGTCTCTGTTTCTGTCACTGGCTGCTGGCTCTGCGCTGCGCTGTCTGCGGGTCTCAGAGCTGCAGTGGCGACACAGCCGAGTCTCGTGGGGACGGGCGGAGCGTGTCCAGTCCCCCATCGTCGCTGTCTGCGCGGCTGTGGCTGTGGCTCCTGGGCCTGCTGGGGCTGCGCGTGCCCAGCGGCCTCGCAGGGGTGGGTAGAGGCCCTCACACTGACGTTGCTGCCCTGCAGGAGGAGGGCGGGTGGGAGCTGATCGCGTCGTCGCTGCTGATGGCGTACGAGGCCGAGGCCGAGGAGGAGGCGCGCGGGCGCCAGGAGCCCCTGCTGGTGATGATCGACTTTGCGCACGCCACGTGGAAGGGCCCCGCGTT
Source organism: Mastigamoeba balamuthi (assembly GCA_902651635.1). NCBI lineage: Eukaryota > Evosea > Mastigamoebida > Mastigamoebidae > Mastigamoeba > Mastigamoeba balamuthi. Next base: position 216,579 of record CACRSC010000032.1, read on the forward strand.
CCGCGACGAGGGCTACCTCGCGGGCCTCGACAACCTCTCGCGCTTCCTGCGCGCCATCCTCTCGGAGGACGACATCCACATGAAGTAGGGGGCGCGCGGGTCCACCGCCCCCGCCCCCTGGGCCGCAGCCAGCGAGCTGCCCCCTGCGTCTCTGCGGCCCCGTCCTCTGACTGTCTTGGCGCTGCTGCAGTGTGTGCTCGCTCTTGGCCGCTGATGCGCCGGCCGTGTGCGGGGCCCCCCACAAGCACACGGGCATCCGGCAGCCCTCTGCACAAACCACAACAGCACAACCAGCAGCCGCACACTCGGTCCAATTACTATTCTGTTGCTCGAGGCTCGCTGGCCTGCTCCCGTCTGCTCCTTTGTGGTCTCCCTGCTGTGCGTCGAGGCTCGCCTTTGGGGGTGGGGGTAGGGGGTCCGAGATGTTCACAGTCGCACAACAGGCCATACCCCCTTGAAGATCCCTGAATTTACAGTGACTTTCGATGATATCACCGGTTTTCGTTTTCCCTCCTCGCAATATCTGTATGGGAGTGATCTCAACGCCATACGGAAAGAAAGCAGCGATGGCACTGAGGGAGGCCGTCAAGGAGGCGGTGGAGGCGGTGCGCAGCGACTGCAGCGGGGCCGAGCCGAGGCCGCGGATGTTCGAGAAGGTGCTGGGGCTGCTGCGGGGGCAGAGCGAGCGCGAGGACGCGCTGGGCGAGTTCCCCGACGTGTACCACACTGAGCTGCCCCCGAGGCCGCCCTGCGCCGGGGCCTCGTACGCGCTGCTGTCGGTGGCGTTCACGGGGATGCTGGTGCTGGGCAAGGCCCGCAGGGGTGCCCTCTCCGTCTGGGAGAACGTGCGTCCTCTGCTGTTCCTTTTACCCGCCCTTCGTTTTTCCTCGCACATAATTGTCTTTGGATTTTTCGAGTTGCTCTGTTGGCAGCTTCTCGTCACCGCTGTGGCCAAGCCGGGTTATTGGGCGCTCGAGTGTTAATGTCGCTGGCAAGCCAGGGCCTTGCCTCTAGACCCATTTTCGTGCTGAGTGCATTTTTTACTTCTGTTTCGGTTTTAAATCTGGCGTTTGTTTTGCCTGTCCGCCAGACCCAGCGGGCGGCAGCTGGAAGCGGTGCAGCACGGGTTGCTCACCAGAAGTGGAGAACTACTGTTGTCGGGCTGAAGGAAAAGCGCCACTTGCACTAAACCAGAAAAAGTGCTCGTCGAGCAGGTCGTCGTCGGTCATCAAGTCGCGCTACTGGAAGCACCTCGCTCCCGAGGGCACCTACCGGCGCACGGTGTTCTCGCTGCGCGACAGCAGCGACTTTGGCATCGTCGTGTACTTTTTCGTTGCGGGGGTGCAGCAGCAGCAGAGCCCCCTCGAATCGCCCGTTCCTGTTGTCTCTGAGACTTCGCCGACTCCCGCTGAGGCCCAGAGCCCCGACATCGCGACGCCCACGGCACGCCCCGTGGCCTCGATGTGCGCAAGAGTGCCTGACATGCGGGGTGCGGCCAGACTGACGCATGGGGGAGACAGAGACGAGGTGGTTGGGGCGTTGGAGCGGTGGTGGGCGTTCGCGAGCGAATCCGACAGAGGCGCCTTTGCAGCCCGGCTGACGGCGTTCTGCGCCTCCCACGGCATTCTCAGCGATTCCCCCTGCCAGTCTATCGTGGGCGCTGAGGTGCAGGCCGATAGGAACACCAGAGCACAGAGCGGCGAGTGCGTCAGTCCCTACTGGGAGAACTGGGGCCTTTGTGCAAGCCCGTGTGCCAACGGCCCCACAGAGGGATGCGAAAGGCCAATGTCCTCGTCAGACCTCTTCGGAGTACGCCCCTCTCACCTCCAGATGTCGGGCGACAGGACTCACGCTGTGACTGCAGGCGCTGTTTGACGACGACGGCACTTTTTAGCCCGTGTTTTTTGTTTTCAGTTATTTCTCGGTATCAGAGGCGGACCTCTCCGCTCTCTCGACACTCAGCTCGCTCGGCTCCATGCATCACGAGGCGCCGGTGAATAGATTGTTTCGTGCGCCTGCAGGGGCTGAGTAGTGCCTGAAATGAACAAGGACGAAACCCTTTGTTTGCCAGAAAATCTATCTGTGCCGCAATTCAACTCGCTCGTTGACGGTACTGCCGGGCACTGGAACCCCCTCTGTGCCTACCTCCACTACCGTGCGTCACGTCAGGGCGGAAGCCCAGGTCTCACGGCCTACAATTGTAGCCGAATTCACTGTCCCGAATTTGGGGGAGCCAGCTCGACAGAAGAGGGGGTAGCCCAACACTGCGGGAATGTAACACATCGGCTCACAGGTGTGCTCGCTCATACATCTGAAGAGCACCGTGTGTGCGCCACACCAGCCAGCGGGCATGTCACGGGGCGGAG